>JASUAD010000022.1:792500-820000 GCA_037013555.1 Sextonia rubra | reverse complement strand
GACAGCAGCCGATGAGGGTCTGCCAAAGCTGTTTTCCCGCCTCCTTGGAACAAAAGGCCAGGACCGATGCCAGGCACGCAGCGCACGGCCAACCGCAGCCATCTGCACAGCCGACTGCCTAGCAGCCTGACCGACATCCTTACCCAGCCAACACAGCCCAAACGCATGAGGGTCGGCCCAATCTGATTTCCCACAAACTCGGAACAAACAGCTGCGACATAGGCAGAGCACGCTGCGTGCGCTCCACTGCAACCTTCGCACGGCTGACTGCCCAACAGCCGGACCCGCAACCTATACCTGTCCAACATGAATTAGGCACCGAATGAGGGTCTGCCAAAATCTTATTTCCCACCAAGATGGAACAAAGGGCCGAAACCGATGACAGGCACGCAGCTCGCGACCGACCGCAGCCATCTGCACGGCTAACTGCCCAGAGGCCTGGTCAGCTTCCTTACTTACCCAACATGCGCGGCTCAACACTTGAGGGTCTGCCAAATCTGATTTCCCACAAAGTCGGAACAAGAGGCCGGGACAGACGCAGAGCATGCTGCGCGCGCACGACCACAGCAATGTGCACGGCTGACTGCCCAGCGGCCTGACGCGCATCCTTACCTAGCCCACATGGACCGGGCAACGAATGAGGGTCTGCTAAATCTGATTTCTCACCACCTTGGAACAAAAGTCCGGGACCGATGCCTGGCACGCAAACTGAGTACAGGCAGGCGCCGGGCTCCCGCCCTCACCCAGCGCCCAGCAAACTGCCCGACGTGCCCAGCGGGCAGCACAACGACATGCCCGACGTGCTCGCCCGCACAAAAGGGGCTGCCAAAACCGATTTCCCACCCGGTTGGAACAAATGGCAGCGACCGACAGAAGGCACGCTGCGCGCGCGCCCGCCACGGTGGGCACGTCCAACAAACCGAAGGATCGACCGTGGTCGTTCCTTACCCGATAGGCACCGCACACTGTATAGTAGGGGCTACGGAAATTGATTCCACACGCGCGGGGTATAAACGGCCAGAAATGAGTACAGGCAGGTGCCGGGCGCCCGCCCTCACCCAACGCCCAGCAAACTGCCCGACGTGCCCAGCAGGCTTCACAACAACTTACCCGACGAGCCCGGCCGCACAGGAGGGGTTGCCAAGACCGATTTCCCACCCGGTTGGAATAAATGGCCGCGACTGATGGAAGGCACGTTGCGCGCGCGCCCGCCACGGTGGGCACGTCCAACAAACCGAAGGACCGACCGGAGTCGTTCCTTAGCCGATAGGCACCGCACATTGTATAGTAGGGTCTACGGAAATTGATTCCTCACGCGCGGGGTATAAACGGCCAGAAATGAGTACAGGCGCCCGCCCTCACCCAGCGCCCATCAAACTGCCCGACGTGCCCAGCGGGCAACACAACGACTTGCCCGACGTGCTCGCCCGCACAAAAGGGGCTGCCAAAATCGATTTCCCACCCGGTTGGAACAAATGGCCGCGACCGATGGAATGCACGCTGCGCACGCGCCCGCCACGGTGGGCATGTCCAACAAACCGAAGGACCGACCGTGGTCGTTCCTTACCCGATAGGCACCGCACACTGTATAGTAGGGGCTACGGAAATTGATTTCTCACGCGCGGGGTATGAACGGCCAGAAATGAGTACAGGCGCCCGCCCTCACACAGCGCCCAGCAAACTGCCCGACGTGCCCAGCGGGTAGCACAACGACTTGCCCGACGTGCTCGCCCGCACAAAAGGGGCTGCCAAAACCGATTTCCCACCCGGTTGGAACAAATGGCCGCGACCGATGGAATGCACGCTACGCGCGCGTCCGCCACGGTGGGCACGTCCAACAAACCGAAGGACCGACCGTGGTCGTTCCTTACCCGACAGGCACCGCACACTGTATAGTAGGGGCTACGGAAGTTGATTCCTCACGCGCAGGGTATAAACGGCCAGAAATGAGTACAGGCGCCCGCCCTCACCCAGCGCCCAGCAAACTGCCCGACATGCCCAGCGGGCAGCACAACGACTTGCCCGACGTGTTCGCCCTCACAAAAGGGGCTAGCAAAACCGATTTCCCACCCGGTTGGAACAAATGGCCGTGACCGATGGAATGGACGCTGCGCGCGCGCCCGCCACGGTGGGCACGTCCAACAAACTGAAGGACCGACCGTGGTCGTTCTGTCAAGTCCCAAATTTTTATATTGGGTCATACCGGTTTGTCGGGTTTGAGTTGGGTTAAGAGGGTCAAATGGATTGAATTAACACAATTGGGCCTGAGTTATTGGACCCTTTTAGGCCAAAGGACTCTTTTTGAAATTTCTTAAAACCCACTAGAAAGCAGGGGGCCCTTCCTTGTAATTAAGAAAAACCCCCTCTCTTATATAAACTCTACTCTTAGGGTTTTCCCCATTCTTTCATCTTCTTCCTCTCTTCTGTAACCAAGCTCTAGAAGTTCTCTAGGGGAAAACCAATGTTGGATCTTCTGCTCTTCAGATTTGCTTTTGGCTTCGAAATCGAAGCAAGTGGATAACTGGAAACAATATCTTCTTAGTTACTTTGTTTAATCATATACTCTAAACATGATTTATTTGTATGGTTTAATGTTTTTGGTTAAGAGATTAATAGTGAAGATTGATATTGATTGAAACCAAGTAAGTACATATGATTTAAGGTTTAGTGTCTTTGAATCATGGTTTGATTTCTTCATATATATATATATTTATATATTAAAAAAAACAAACAAAAAAAAAAGAGGACGACAGCAGCAGCGCTGCAGTGCAGCAGGCTGCTGCCTCATGCTGCCAAGCGGGCAGGGCCTAGCCTGCTGGCGGCCTGGCCTGTTGGCAGCCTGGCCTGCCGGGCTACTGGCAGGCTAAGTCTGTTGGCGGTCTGGCCTGTTGGCAGCTTGGCCTGCTGGGCTGCTGGCGGGCTGGGTCTGATGGCGTGTCTGGGCTAGATTCGACAGGGCTTAGCCCAGTTTAATATTATTATATATTAATTAGTATTTATTATAGTATTTAAAAATAGTTTAGATCATTGTAGTTCTACTAATGGTCTAGTGGACTAATAGATAATTGATTATGTTAATTTATTCCTATTTAGGCGATGTTAGAAATTTAGTTTGGATTGTTTATAAATTTAATTGAGAATTATGTAATTGTGATTAATATTTATTTAGATTGATTTGAAATTAACTAAGAAGTATTTAGTAATGATTAAATCTTAATTAGATTGTATTTCTAATTCTAACTTGGATTTCTAATTTGAGTTAGATTTCGAATTGGGGTTTGAGATTTGTATCTTTTGTTTTGTATAAAATAAAAATGTCTATTTATACACAACAATGATATTAAGGAATTAATTATTCCCTTCCCCTTTTTATCATGACTTAATTTAACTTTGGATTTGGAAGTTGCACATGTTTTATCTAATTTGTGAAACGCAATAAATATACATAATTGGATTAGATGAATTATGTCTTTAGGAAAGTTAGTTGAATGTTCACTGGAAAATTTGATTAAATGCAGAATGGGAATGTGAGGTTCGGTATGCACTACATGATAGGCACCAAAAGTAGTATAACGGCATCGTGACTCATATTTCCTTGTGATAGAGAGTTGGTTCTCATGTGTATGTTTAACCAACTATGACCGTTAGGTGGTTTAGTGCTTACCCTTGGAAAACATAAGTTGACACACATTCAAAATACATTTCTAATTATAAAAGTCTAAGTACTCAAATTGTTAATGGTTTGAATATTGGGATTAAGGGTGTCATATCATGATTCATTCTGCATCGATATATATATATATCTAACCGACTGCAGTTCGGAGGTGGACGTACGCTATCGGGTCAGCGTGTACTGTGGATAGTACACAGTTGTACCTTCCGTTATTACCTGCGGGATTACCCGTTTCTGTTATTATCTGCGGGATTACTCGTTTCTGTTATTACCTGCGGGATTACCCGTTTCTGTTATTATCTGCGGGATTACCCGTTTCTGTTATTATCTGCGGGACTACCCATTTCTGTTATCTGTATGCGGGATTACCCGTTTCTGTATATTTATCCGCGGGAATACCCGTTTCTGTGCATTCATGCCATTGGGATTTGCATTTGATATATTTTTGGCCATAATGAAAACTTCTGTTTAATTCAGTTGATTAATCCATTGCTTGCAGTTTACCCTCTTGCCAGATTACGTCAATCTGACCCACTACTTTTGGTGTCTAGGTTCCGTTACAGGGGCCGAACCAGAGGGTCAGGCTACGCAGGAAATTCCACTAGGTGGCGGAGTTGTTGAGTGGCGCACCGGTGACATCATCTGAGGTGTCCTAGTGCGGTGTAGAGTTCGAAAACTTTAGGTTATGTAATAAAGCTATTTTTGGGCCATTAGTTTATTTAATTAAATTTATTTGTTTTGAAATTATAACTTTAATTGTTATGCTTCGAAGCACTTGACCTTGATTTTATTATTAATGAGATTTGTTACATGGTTGTTACGTGATATCCGTCTGTGACGAGTATGGATTTTAGTTCCGCGTGTAATTATGGTTGCTTGATCACCAAGCATAGCCTCACGAAAGACTTCGATCCACCCGGAATTGGGGCTTATATTGATTATGTTAAAAAAAATTTTAATTAGCCCCAATTCTCACACCCCTGGAACCGGGTTTGGATCCGGCCCAGTTTTGGGGGCGTGACAGATGGTATCAGAGCTGGTCAAGTTCTAGAAGTTCTAAAAGATGCTAGAATGTAGGTCCGATGTGAGGATTAAAAACTTTAAGTGGGAACGTTGGGGGTTTTTGGCATTCATAATCGTATTCGAACTTTGGCAAATGTTTATAAGTTATAGGAGTTCGTTACTTTCCGTATTTTTGGTCGTTTAGTCGCTAATATATAGGGGATTACCAAAGAGGTGGCCTAGACTACTTTTCGTAATCTGTTTCCCAAGAAGTACATACCGGAGCATGTTCGCATTTAGAAGCAAATAGAGTTTGATAGATTGAAGCAAGGGAATCCGTCTGTTCGGGAGTATAAGCTACAGTTTATTCGTCTCTCTCGTTTCGCACCAACCTTCATCACTCTAGAATATCAAGAGGATTCGACGATTTCTCGATGGCCTTCGACCAGATATACTGCTTCATGCCAAGTCACAAGTTCTAAATACTTACCAGGCATTTTTCGGATAAGGCATATTGGGCCAAGGAGATGATTGGACGCATGGCCCCTACAAGCCAAATTAAGCAGAAAGTTACTTCGTCTCCGGTTTCATAGTACCAATTTAATAAGCAAAAGAGGGAGTCTTGTGGTATTTGTGGCAACAATCACCCTACAACTAAGTGTTGGAGACAGAAGACAGTTAAGTTATAGTTGATGATGACACAAGGTGCAATTGTGAGATCAAAGAAGAAGGATGTTATTCGTATGATTTCAATTATTAAGGCTATAAAGTTGTTGATGAAAGGTTCTGAGGGGTACATAGCGTTTATCACGGAGGATAAACGGACTAAAGTGGTGGAGGAGATACCGGTGGTATCTGAGTTTCTGGATGTTTTTCCCGGTGATATTCCCGAATTACTGCTAGTTCATGAGATTGACTTTGTAATTGAGCTTGTGCCGACCATAACTCCGATCTCGAAAGCCCCTTATAGAATGGCCCCAGCAGAGTTGAGAGAACTCAAAGACGAATTGCAGGAGTTGTTAAACAAGGGTTTTATTAGACTGAGTTTCTCTCCTTGGGGAGCTCCAGTGTTATTTGTGAAGAAAAATGATGGTTATATGAGAATATGTATTGATTATAGGCAACTGAATCAAGTGACCATCAAGAACAAGTATCTTTTACTAAGAATCGATGAATTATTTGATCAATTTCAAGGTGCGCAGTATTTTTTTGAGATTGATCTGAGGTCAGGATATCATCAGTTGAGGGTATAAGATCAGGATATTCCGAAAATTGCATTTATAACTAGATATGGTCACTACAAATTTTTGGTGATGTCTTTTGGACTGACTAATGCGCTGACAGCTTTTATGACTTTGATGAATAGGGTTTTTGCACAGTACTTGGACAAGTTTGTGGTGGTATTTATTGATAACGTATTTGTGTATTCGAAGAGTCGGGAAGAGCATGCTCAGCATCTTCGTACTTCATTTCAGTCATTGAAGGAACACCAATTGTATGCTAAGTCAAGTAAATGTAAATTTTGTTTGGAATAGGTAGGATTTCTTGGTCACATCATCTCTAGGGAAGGTTTAGCGGTGGACCCAACAAAGATTGAAGTAGTGGTGAAGTGGGATAGACCAAAAACAGTGTCGAAATTTTAAAGTTTCCTAGGCCTCGTAGGTTCTTACCTCAAATTCATGGAAGGATTTTCCACAATAGTGTCACAACCCGGGCCCAGAAATCGGGGGTTAGCGAGAAGCTAAACCGATGACACACGTACTCCCGTGCACGTGCATCTAAACCCAGTCCAGATGCACACACACAAGGGATCTAACACGTGCGAAACAGACGAACGCGGAAGCTGTAGATATCATAGCAAGCAACAAAGGAAAAATAGCGGAAGTCAAAACAAATACAAATACGGAAACGACAAAGACAACTACACTGATAGAAAACCGAATACACACCAAAACCAATATATACAAAATAAACAGAGTACAAGTCCAAAGTCCAAAGTCCAACTACAATTCCCAAAAACCAAAACTCGAAATAAAAGCCACTGGTATGCATGCACGCACTTGGCAGAAGTGATCAGGCCCACTCTGCCAGACCGGAGGGTGCCTCTACACTCGCCCCTGCAGCCTCCTCGACCGCCGGGGAGCTGGGCAAGGTATCTGTGCCTGCAACACCACAGACAACACAAATGAATACAACGATCCAGCAAATACAAGTAACAGAGATGAAACACTCATAGTATCAAAGCTGAATAAATGACAGAATAATGAATTCAGAGTTTCATCTTAGTATGCTAAGCAAATCGTGCGTAGAAGTAAAGCATGATATGTGAATCAAACATAGAAATACTGACTAAGTGGCTACTACATTAACCATGTTCTCTCCAATAGAGAGCAGAGCAAAGCAAAGCAGAGGAGAACACCACTGACCGGGCCAGGGTACAAGTGGGTCTCAGGTTTCCTGGGTTCCGGGGTCCCAAGACAAAGCGACACTGCAGTTATACAGAGATACAGAGATCTAAGCCAGAGGTAACCCCGTCGGGCATCCTAGGGCTGAGGCTGAGTAGAGCCAGACTAACACCAATCAAATCAAATCCAAAGAAGGGAGATTATCCGCTTTGGACTCACCGATGACAAGGACCGGATCTTATCCTCACGTGTTAATCTCTGGGCAGAGCCACCAGGGAATACCCAAACTCAGAGATAAACAAAGCCAGCAGAGCATAGATATAAATCCAAAGCACAGCATATATCAAAGCATAGTGCGGAACGAAGCATAGAACAGATATACAGGACGAAAACAAAATGACTATGGAATGCATAAACATAGATTAACAGAACAGAGGGCAAAACCATAAACAATATGCAATGCATCTCAGATTAATACGGAATCAAGGTTAGTTACGAGCCAACCCTAATCTAATTGTTCACTGTCACTAACCGTGCATGTTGATGCAGTTTTAAGTTATTTGATGCACCGTTGCCATCCTAGTGTTGCAATGAAATCCTTATGTGCATCGAAGTCCCTTAAACCAACACCCATGGGGAGGTGCTTAACAGTGATCAACGTTCACATGAATAAGTCACAGCCTAACAGACTCTTCATGCGATCCAAGGAATCCATTAGGCCGGTTTACATGGGTGATTAACCTGTATTTGAGCCCTACAAGTCTCACCATTATCCTAAGTTATAATTCAGAATTGCCATGCCTAACGGTTTAGCCATGAAGGACCTATGGTTGAGCCGGAGACATCTTACGCACTTGTCGTAATATGCACTACGGCTTCTCCTTGGTTCCATTAAAACACAGCTAAACTGAGTATCCTTCCACCTCTGATCTGGTACCTTTTTCGGCTGAGCTACAGTCAGTATACGGCTTAGCCGTAGACCAGTCCACGGCTTGGCCGTAGCATTCCACGGCTTAGCCGTAGCCACACCGTAGGAGTTCTGTGTTGGAAAAGTTTCGACTGATCAGAGATTTAATTCACGGCTGGGGTACGGTTTGGGTCACGGCTAGCTTACGGCTCAGCCGTAGAACAAATTACGGCTTAGCCGTAGCCTAGCCGTAGAACAAAACTCAAAATTGAAGTCTCTGGAAATCAAACCGTAGAAGTTCACGGCTTAGCCGTGCAATACAGATCCGAAAATGGGTTGAGTACAGAAACGAAAATTTGATACAGAAACTGCACAAAATGAGTTACAGAGGTTCCAATTTTTTACCAAATGTGGCTGTAAAACATCAGATGCACTAGAGGAGATGGAAATCAAAGCATTCAAATAGAGCACCCATGTGTGTTATAAATGTCTGTACTTATACTTGCCTCAAAGCTCTATCAATCCACAACCTCAACCTCCAAATCCACTAAAAATCAAAGCAAATCAAAGCAATACACCATGCATGAGATGAAGACACATCAACAAGGAAAAGAGCTGCAATTGGAGAAGAAGAAGGGAGAGTTGGGAGAGAACCCACTTACCACCAAAGCCACAGATAGAGACTAAGCACAGAGATGAGAGAAGAAGAAAAGAACCCAATCCAAAACAAGGAATCCAAAGCTTAATCGAGCAAGAGAAGAGGAGAGAGAACGAGGAGGGAGTTTCTCCTGGAATCTCCTCTTGCATGCACGTTGAAGACAATTTACAGGGAATGAGGACATCTGGAGCATGATTCATTTATATAGGTTTTGAAAGTTAAGTCAAAGTCCGGAGAGTTTATACTAATTACAGTTTAAGTCACACGAAGGTCCATCTTCCCCAATTGACTCCAAATGGTTCTGAGACAGCTACGGAAATTGTGGAACTCAACGAAATACGCGTGCTGACACCAAGATGATGCGAAGACGATATGAGCAAAACAAAAGCAAAATTACGAAAAAGGGCTTAGAACTACCTATCTCAGGTCAAAGGTCACTCAACTACCTATCCAAGGCCCAAAACCAAGTCCAAAAGAATAAAATAAAACAAAACACACACTAATGAGCCACTAATCCGGCTCAAAGGGGATCGGAGTGTTACATCCTCCCCCACTAAGAATCATTCCGTCCTCGGAATGACTACCTACCTGCGCAAATAGCTGTGGGTACTGGCGTGCTAGCTGCTCCTCTAGCTCCCAAGTAGCCTCATCTGGACCATGATGCTCCCACAACACTTTAACCCATCTGATAGTCCTGGTACGGAGAATCTGCTCTCGTGTGCCAACAATGCGAAGCGGACGCTCAACGTAAGTTGCATTAGGCTGAATCTGAATGTCATCGTATCGAATCACATGGCTCGGATCTGGCACGTACTTACGGAGCATCGACACATGGAATACATCGTGAACACCGGAGAACTCGACTGGAAGCGTCAACCGATAAGCTAAATCTCCAACTCGGCTCTTGACTTCAAACGGTCCTACATATCTCGGAGCTAACTTACCCTTCTGACCAAATCGAACTGTACCCTTCATCGGAGAAACTTTAAGAAATACCCAATTTCCGACTTGGAATGCCAAAGGTCTCCTCCGAGTATCCGCATAGCTCTTCTGCCTGGATCGAGCAACCTTCAAATTCTCTATCACTTTCTGCACTTTCTCTGTCGTCTCAGCTATGATCGTCGGACCATGGAAACTCCTTGTTCCTACTTCTTCCCAGCACACAGGGGTCCTGCACTTGCGTCCGTATAGAGCCTCGTATGGTGCCATACCAATACTCTCATGGAAGCTGTTGTTGTAGGCAAACTCACACAATGCCAGATGCATATCCCATTCCTTCTCAAAGTTCAGCACACTAGCTCTGAGCATATCCTCTAATGTTTGAATGGTACGCTCCGACTGTCCATCGGTCTGGGGGTGGTATGCCGTACTAAAACTTAACTTCGTGCCCATAGCTTCCTGAAATGCTCTCCAAAATGAAGACACAAAGCGACTGTCACGATCTGACACAATCGATACTGGGGTACCATGCAATCTGACTATCTCGTCAACAAACTTCCTGGCCATCTCTGTGAATGTCATCCCTTTCTTGAACGGAAGGAAATGCGCTGACTTGGTCAATCTGTCCACTATGACCCAGATCGCATTGTTCTTTCTACTAGTCGGCGGAAAACCGGAGACGAAATCCATCGTAATGTGCTCCCACTTCCACTGCGGAGTTTGCAATGGATGCAATGATCCTGGAGGTCGCTGATGGTCAGCTTTTACCCTCTGACAGGTCAAACATCGAGCTACGAACCCTGCGATCTCCCGCTTCATATTGTTCCACCAAAATCTATCCTTCAAGTTCCGGTACATCTTCGTACTCCCTGGGTGCATCGCATATCGGGCATCGTGCGCCTCCGTCATCAACTTATCTTTCAGCTCGTCCACAGCGGGAACACACAATCTATTCCTGAAGTACAAAACTCCATCTACCAAGCCGAAATCCGGTCGATCTGAAATCCGATCTCTGAACTTCACCAGGAGGGGGTCCTCAAACTGGCGATCCTTGATCTGCTGAATCACTTCAGGCTGAAATACGACGGTAGTAGCTAATGTCACTAATTCGCCTACCATCCGAACCTCTACAGGCTGATCATGCACAAGCATATAGAATCCTGCCAACACCTGAAGACTATCTGTCCTCCTGCTAAGTGCATCTGCAACTACATTGCCCTTGCCTGGGTGGTACTTGATCGGAAAGTCGTAGTCTTTGATAAACTCCAACCACCTTCGCTGCCTCATATTCAAGTCATGCTGATCAAACAAGTACTGCAGACTGTGATGATCGGAATGGACCTCGAACTTCACACCGTACAGGTAATGTCGCCACAACTTCAGTGCAAATACAATAGCTGCTAGCTCCAAGTCATGGGTGGCATAGTTCTTCTCATGCTCCTTCAGCTGTCTGGATCCATAGGCAATCACCTTCTGATTCTGCATCAGTACACAGCCTAGTCCAACGCGAGAAGCATCAGAATAAATCACGAATCCCGCACTACCATCCGGGAGAGTCAACACTGGCGCCGTAGTGAGCTTTTCTTTTAACATCTGGAAACTGCGCTCACACTTCTCTGTCCACTCATACGGGACCTTCTTCCGAGTCAACTGAGTCAGCGGGGCTGAAATCTTCGAGAAGCCCTGCACGAACCTGCGGTAATATCCCGCCAAACCCAGAAAACTCCGAATCTCTGTCACTGATCTAGGACGGGGCCAATGGACTACTGCCTCAATCTTAGCCGGATCCACCATCAATCCATCTCTAGAAATCTTATGACCCAGAAATGTAACTTGCTCGAGCCAAAACTCACACTTGGACAACTTTGCATACAACTTGTGATCCTTAAGCAGCTGCAATGCTTTCCGTAGATGATCTGTACGCTCCTCAGCAGTCTTCGAATAGACCAATATGTCATCTATGAAAACTACAACGAACTGGTCCAAGAAGGAAGTAAACACCCTATTCATCAACGCCATGAAAGCTGCGGGTGCGTTCGTCAAACCAAATGGCATGACAAGGAACTCGTAGTGTCCATACCGAGTCCTGAAAGCTGTCTTCGGAACATCCTCATCCTTCACCCTGAGCTGGTGATATCCTGACCTCAAGTCAATCTTAGAGAAGTAAGCTGCACCCTGAAGCTGATCGAACAACTCATCAATCCTAGGCAATGGATACTTGTTCTTGATAGTCACTTTATTCAACTGCCTGTAGTCAATGCACATCCGGAAACTGCCATCCTTCTTCTTGACAAACAATACAGGAGCTCCCCAAGGTGAAACACTTGGGCGTATGAACCCTTTATCCAACAGATCCTGCAACTGTTTCTTCAATTCCAACAACTCTGCAGGTGCCATACGATATGGAGCTCTACTAATGGGTGCTGTACCTGGCATCAAGTCAATATCAAATTCTACCTCCCGAACCGGTGGCAACTCTGGCACATCCTCCGGGAAGACATCCGGAAACTCGCTAACTACTGGGATCTCACTGAGCTGTCGCTGATCTATCTTCTCTGAGATGAATGCGAGAAATCCCTCACATCCCCTACGAAGCATCCTGTCTGCCTTACAAGCAGATATCACACGCCTTGGGCACTTCGTCTGGCTGCCCTCAAATCGGAATCCGCTGCCCAAATCAAAGTAGATAGCCTTGCTGTAGCAATTGATACACGCATGATATCTTGCAAGCCAGTCCATACCAAGGATCACATCAAAATCCAGTGTCGTGAGCGACACGAGGTCTACTGGGAGCTGATGACCAGCTATCCGCACATCACACTGAGGGTAGAAAACACTGCACTCCACACGCTTACCAACCGGAGTGGATACTAACAACAAATATGGAAGTGGTGTGGGTCGCTGTCGAAGCTGCACAGCAAAATGGGGTGCTACGTACGAACGCGTAGACCCGGAGTCAAATAAGGCTAAAGCTTCAGCATCAGAAATTAAAATTTTACCTTCCACTACCGTGGCCTCCTCCGCGCCCTCGTGCGTAGCAGCATAGGCTCGGGCTGTCTGGCGGTTCTGCTTCTGGACTGGGCGAGCTGGCTGAGATCTGCCCTGCGCTGTAGGTCCTGCCTGTCTCGTCTGTGGAGAGGACTGAAACTTCGGGCATTGGGCCCGCTTGTGGTCCGTAGAGCCACACCCGAAACAAGCCCCACTCTTCCTCCAACATCTATCGGTGGGGTGATCCTTCCCACAGTGACTGCAAACCACCTGAGTACTGCTCGAACTGCCCTGTTTACCCTTGAACTTCTTCTGAAACTGACTCCTGCCACTGGAACCTGCTGCCCTCTTAGCCTCAGTTCGCTCCTCCTCGAAGATGGCCTCTGCATCATAGGCCCTGTCAATAGCGTCATCCAATGTAGCCGGCCACATACAAGCAACCACGTGGCGTTTGTGCCTCGGATTCAGACCGTTGACGAAGCGAGTCACCTTCTTCTGCTCAGTGTTCACCATGTCCTCTGTAAAATGGGACAGCTCTGTAAACTTGTGTACATAATCTGCGACTGACAGCTGTCTCTGCTGAAGGTTGAAGAATTCCACTTCCTTGGCTCGCTGAATGTGGAGAGGCATGAACTTCCGACGGAATTGCTGCTTGAAGGTCTCCCAAACTGTGGCACTGGGCATAGTCTGGAATGAGCTCTTGACACTCCTCCACCATGTCTTGGCTACACTCCGAAGCATAGAAGCTGTGAGAACCACTTTCTGTTTGTTACTGCACACAATCGTATCAAAAAGCTCTTCTGTCTGTTCCAGCCATTGCTCGGCCTGCAATGCATCCTCTATCCCATGGAACTCAGTCGCCCCTCGCTTACGGAACTTGTCAAAAAGAGCATTCGGATCTGATTCCTTAGGCTGGAAAATCACCTGCTGATCTATACGAGGTGATGCTACTGCGGCAGCCTGACTCTGTCTATCTACCATGGATGCCATCTGCGCCTGTAATGATTGCATAGACTGCATCATCATCATCATCCGTTCCTCACTACTGATGTGTGGGGGTACCGATCCACTATCACCATTGTGGCCCTGTTGATTCTCATCTCGAGATCCTGATCCTGATGCCATCCTGCAAAAAGGAAAAGAAACACAACACGCAATATAAAATGCCCTGAGTTAGTCAAATCTCAAATCAACCTATAAGACTTCGAGTCAAATAGTTGATAGCGTTATCTCACCACGAACTTAGATGCCTACATGCTTTAACTAGCAAGCTTTGATACCATACAATACGTATGTCACAACCCGGGCCCAGAAATCGGGGGTTAGCGAGAAGCTAAACCGATGACACACGTACTCCCGTGCACGTGCATCTAAACCCAGTCCAGATGCACACACACAAGGGATCTAACACGTGCGAAACAGACGAACGCGGAAGCTGTAGATATCATAGCAAGCAACAAAGGAAAAATAGCGGAAGTCAAAACAAATACAAATACGGAAACGACAAAGACAACTACACTGATAGAAAACCGAATACACACCAAAACCAATATATACAAAATAAACAGAGTACAAGTCCAAAGTCCAAAGTCCAACTACAATTCCCAAAAACCAAAACTCGAAATAAAAGCCACTGGTATGCATGCACGCACTTGGCAGAAGTGATCAGGCCCACTCTGCCAGACCGGAGGGTGCCTCTACACTCGCCCCTGCAGCCTCCTCGACCGCCGGGGAGCTGGGCAAGGTATCTGTGCCTGCAACACCACAGACAACACAAATGAATACAACGATCCAGCAAATACAAGTAACAGAGATGAAACACTCATAGTATCAAAGCTGAATAAATGACAGAATAATGAATTCAGAGTTTCATCTTAGTATGCTAAGCAAATCGTGCGTAGAAGTAAAGCATGATATGTGAATCAAACATAGAAATACTGACTAAGTGGCTACTACATTAACCATGTTCTCTCCAATAGAGAGCAGAGCAAAGCAAAGCAGAGGAGAACACCGCTGACCGGGCCAGGGTACAAGTGGGTCTCAGGTTTCCTGGGTTCCGGGGTCCCAAGACAAAGCGACACTGCAGTTATACAGAGATACAGAGATCTAAGCCAGAGGTAACCCCGTCGGGCATCCTAGGGCTGAGGCTGAGTAGAGCCAGACTAACACCAATCAAATCAAATCCAAAGAAGGGAGATTATCCGCTTTGGACTCACCGATGACAAGGACCGGATCTTATCCTCACGTGTTAATCTCTGGGCAGAGCCACCAGGGAATACCCAAACTCAGAGATAAACAAAGCCAGCAGAGCATAGATATAAATCCAAAGCACAGCATATATCAAAGCATAGTGCGGAACGAAGCATAGAACAGATATACAGGACGAAAACAAAATGACTATGGAATGCATAAACATAGATTAACAGAACAGAGGGCAAAACCATAAACAATATGCAATGCATCTCAGATTAATACGGAATCAAGGTTAGTTACGAGCCAACCCTAATCTAATTGTTCACTGTCACTAACCGTGCATGTTGATGCAGTTTTAAGTTATTTGATGCACCGTTGCCATCCTAGTGTTGCAATGAAATCCTTATGTGCATCGAAGTCTCTTAAACCAACACCCATGGGGAGGTGCTTAACAGTGATCAACGTTCACATGAATAAGTCACAGCCTAACAGACTCTTCATGCGATCCAAGGAATCCATTGGGCTGGTTTACATGGGTGATTAACCTGTATTTGAGCCCTACAAGTCTCACCATTATCCTAAGTTATAATTCAGAATTGCCATGCCTAACGGTTTAGCCATGAGGGACCTATGGTTGAGCCGGAGACATCTTACGCACTTGTCGTAATATGCACTACGGCTTCTCCTTGGTTCCATTAAAACACAGCTAAACTGAGTATCCTTCCACCTCTGATCTGGTACCTTTTTCGGCTGAGCTACAGTCAGTATACGGCTTAGCCGTAGACCAGTCCACGGCTTGGCCGTAGCATTCCACGGCTTAGCCGTAGCCACACCGTAGGAGTTCTGTGTTGGAAAAGTTTCGACTGATTAGAGATTTAATTCACGGCTGGGGTACGGTTTGGGTCACGGCTAGCTTACGGCTCAGCCGTAGAACAAATTACGGCTTAGCCGTAGCCTAGCCGTAGAACAAAACTCAAAATTGAAGTCTCTGGAAATCAAACCGTAGAAGTTCACGGCTTAGCCGTGCAATACAGATCCGAAAATGGGTTGAGTACAGAAACGAAAATTTGATACAAAAACTGCACAAAATGAGTTACAGAGGTTCCAATTTTTTACCAAATGTGGCTGTAAAACATCAGATGCACTAGAGGAGATGGAAATCAAAGCATTCAAATAGAGCACCCATGTGTGTTATAAATGTCTGTACTTATACTTGCCTCAAAGCTCTATCAATCCACAACCTCAAGCTCCAAATCCACTAAAAATCAAAGCAAATCAAAGCAATACACCATGCATGAGATGAAGACACATCAACAAGGAAAAGAGCTGCAATTGGAGAAGAAGAAGGGAGAGTTGGGAGAGAACCCACTTACCACCAAAGCCACAGACAGAGACTAAGCACAGAGATGAGAGAAGAAGAAAAGAACCCAATCCAAAACAAGGAATCCAAAGCTTAATCGAGCAAGAGAAGAGGAGAGAGAACGAGGAGGGAGTTTCTCCTGGAATCTCCTCTTGCATGCACGTTGAAGACAATTTACAGGGAATGAGGACATCTGGAGCATGATTCATTTATATAGGTTTTGAAAGTTAAGTCAAAGTCCGGAGAGTTTATACTAATTACAGTTTAAGTCACACGAAGGTCCATCTTCCCCAATTGACTCCAAATGGTTCTGAGACAGCTACGGAAATTGTGGAACTCAACGAAATACGCGTGCTGACACCAAGATGATGCGAAGACGATATGAGCAAAACAAAAGAAAAATTACGAAAAAGGGCTTAGAACTACCTATCTCAGGTCAAAGGTCACTCAACTACCTATCCAAGGCCCAAAACCAAGTCCAAAAGAATAAAATAAAACAAAACACACACTAATGAGCCACTAATTCGGCTCAAAGGGGATCGGAGTGTTACAAATAGTAGCCCCACTGTCGAGATTGACTCGTAAGGGAGTTCCTTTTGTGTGGAATGAGGATTGTGAACAAAGTTTTCAGGAGTTGAAAAGAAGGTTGACCACGGCCCCTATTTTGACCTTACCTGCTGGTGATGATGGTTTTGTGATTTACACTGATGCATCTGGAGTTGGACTTGGTTGTGTTCTCATGCAACATGGGAAGGTGGTGGCTTATGGGTCTAGACAGTTGAAGGATCATGAACGAAAGTATGCAACCCATGACTTGGAACTTGCTGCAGTGGTCTTTGCTTTGAAAATGTGGAGACATTACCTGTACGGAGCCACTTTTGAAGTACATTCAGACCATAAAAGCCTTCAATATCTCTTTACACAGGGTGATTTGAATATGAGATAGAGGAGATGGATGGAGTATATTAAGGATTATGATTTTGGGTTGAAGTACCATCCAGGAAAGGCTAATGTAGTGGCAGATGCTCTAAGTAGAAAAGCAGCGTTCACTGGAGGATTAATTGCAGAATACTTCTGGATTCAATGTTTGGAAGATATGGATGTTTACTTTCAGCCTATCAGTGAGTAAGCAGTATTAGCTAGTATATTCTCATGGGAACCCAAATTACTCCCGAGGATTAGAGAATACCAGCTACTAGACCCCGAGATTACAAGAATCAAAGATCATATGGAGGAGAGGCCCGATTTTAAGTTGGAAGATAATATTTTACATTATAAAGGCAGAATTTGTGTGCCCGATTTTCCAGAATTGAAGGATGAAATCATGGTCGAGGCACACTATACTCGGTATACTATTCTTCCAGGCAGTACCAAGATGTATCACGATCTGAAAGATCACTATTGGTGGAAGAATATGAAAAAGGATATTGCAGAATTTGTTGGAAAATGTTTGGTCTGCCAGCAGATTAAAGTAGATTATAGGAGACCCTCGGGTCTTTTGCATGAGTTAGAGATTCTTCAGTGGGACTGGAAGCACGTCATTATTGACTTTGTGTCAGGATTGCCTAATACTAGAAAGGGATTTGATGCTATTTGGGTGATAGTGGACCGTTTAACTAAGTCAGCCCACTTTGTACCATTTAAGACTGGTCAAGGAATGGAGATAATGGCAGACCTCTACATTAAGGATGTGGTGAGATTACATGGAGTGCTAGTTTCTGTAGTCTTCGACCGAGATAGTAGGTTCGTATATCAGTTTTAGGTATCACTGTAGGAAGCCTTAGGAACCAAGCTGAGTTTTAGTACAACCAATCATCCCCAAACAGACGGACAAATAGAACGTACAAACCAGACATTGGAGGATATGTTAAGGGCATGTGTCTTGGATTTCAAGACTAGTTGGAACGAAAGCTTGGCTCTATGTGAATTCGCGTACGACAATAAGTATCACTCCAGCATTGCCACCGGAGCTGTCAGGTGTTCATGATGTCTTCCATGGTTTTATGTTGAGAAAGTATGTAGTAGACCCTTCGCACGTGTTGCAAGATGAGCCGTTGCAAGTGCAATGTCAGTATCCGCACCTTTTTCCTGAGGTATGTTAGTCATTTGGAGGACCAAATGTCCTTTAAGGGGGATGAGATGTCAAGTCCCAAATTTTTATATTGGGTCATACCGGTTTGTCGGGTTTGAGTTGGGTTAAGAGGGTCAAATGGATTGAATTAACACAATTGGGCCTGAGTTATTGGACCCTTTTAGGCCAAAGGACTCTTTTTGAAATTTCTTAAAACCCACTAGAAAGCAGGGGGCCCTTCCTTGTAATTTAGAAAAACCCCCTCTCTTATATAAACTCTACTCTTAGGGTTTTCCCCATTCTTTCATCTTCTTCCTCTCTTCTGCAACCAAGCTCTAGAAGTTCTCCAGGGGAAAACCAAGGTTGGATCTTCTGCTCTTCAGATTTGCTTTTGGCTTCGAAATCCAAGCAAGTGGATAACTGGAAACAATATCTTCTTAGTTACTTTGTTTAATCATATGCTCTAAACATGATTTATTTGTACGGTTTAATGTTTTTGGTTAAGAGATTAAGAGTGAAGATTGATTTTGATTGAAACCAAGTAAGTACATATGATTTAAGGTTTAGTGTCTTTGAATCATGGTTTGATTTCTTCATATATATATATTTATATATTAAAAAAAACAAACAAAAAAAAAAAGAGGACGACAGCAGCAGCGCTGCAGTGCAGCAGGCTGCTGCCAGGCGTGCATAGGTAGCAGTGCTGCCTGCGCTGCTGCCTCATGCTGCCCAGCGGGCTGAGCCTGGCCTGCTGGCGGCCTGGCCTGTTGGCAGCCTGGCCTGCCGGGCTGCTGGCGGGCTGGGTCTGTTGGCGGCCTGGCCTATTGGCAGCCTGGCCTGCTGGGCTGCTGGCGGGCTGGGTCTGATGGCGTGTCTGGGCTAGATTCGACGGGGCTTAGCCCAGTTTAATATTATTATATATTAATTAGTATTTAGTATAGTATTTAAAAATAGTTTAGATCATTGTAGTTCTACTAATGGTCTAGTGGACTAATAGATAATTGATTATGTTAATTTATTCCTATTTAGGCGATGTTAGAAATTTAGTTTGGATTGTTTATAAATTTAATTGAGAATTATGTAATTTTGATTAATATTTATTTAGATTGATTTGAAATTAACTAAGAAGTATTTAGTAATGATTAAATCTTAATTAGATTGTATTTCTAATTCTAACTTGGATTTCTAATTTGAGTTAGATTTCGAATTGGGGTTTGAGATTTGTATCTTTTGTTTTGTATAAAATAAAAATGTCTATTTATACACAACAATGATATTAAGGAATTAATTATTCCCTTCCCCTTTTTATCATGACTTAATTTAACTTTGGATTTGGAAGTTGCACATGTTTTATCTAATTTGTGAAACGCAATAAATATACATAATTGGATTAGATGAATTATGTCTTTAGGAAAGTTAGTTGAATGTTCACTGGAAAATTTGATTAAATGCAGAATGGGAATGTGAGATTCGGGATGCACTACATGATAGGCACCAAAATTAGTATAACGGCATCGTGACTCATATTTCCTTGTGATAGAGAGTTGGTTCTCATGTGTATGTTTAACCAACTATGACCGTTAGGTGGTTTAGTGCTTACCCTTGGAAAACTTAAGTTGACACACATTCAAAATACATTTCTAATTATAAAAGTCTAAGTACTCAAATTGTTAATGGTTTGAATATTGGGATTAAGGGTGTCATATCATGATTCATTCTGCATCGATATATATATATATCTGACCGACTGCAGTTCGGAGGTGGACGTATGCCATCGGGTCAGCGTGTACTGTGGATTATAGTACACAGTTGTACCTTCCGTTATTACCTGCGGGATTACCCGTTTCTGTTATTATCTGCGGGATTACCCGATTCTGTTATTACCTGCGGGATTACCCGTTTCTGTTATTACCTGCGGGATTACCCGTTTCTGTTATTATCTGCGGGACTACCCATTTCTGTTATCTGTATGCGGGATTACCCGTTTCTGTATATTTATCCGCGAGAATACCCGTTTCTGTGCATTCATGCCATTGGGATTTGCATTTGATATATTTTTGGCCATAATGAAAACTTCTGTTTAATTCAGTTGATTAATCCATTGCTTGCAGTTTACCCTCTTGCCAGATTACGTCAATCTGACCCACTACTTTTGGTGTCTAGGTTCCGTTACAGGGGTCGAACCAGAGGGTCAGGCTACGCAGGAAATTCCACTAGGTGGCGGAGTTGTTGAGTGGCGCACCGGTGACATCATCTGAGGTGTCCTAGTGCGGTGCAGAGTTCGAAAACTTTAGGTTATGTAATAAGGCTATTTTTGGGCCATTAGTTTATTTAATTAAATTTATTTGTTTTGAAATTATAACTTTAATTGTTATGCTTCGAAGCACTTGACCTTGATTTTATTATTAATGAGATTTGTTACATGGTTGTTACGTGATATCCGTCTGCGACGAGTATGGATTTTAGTTCCGCGTGTAATTATGGTTGCTTGATCACCAAGCATAGCCTCACGAAAGACTTCGATCCACCCAGAATTGGGGCTTATATTGATTATGTTAAAAAAAATTTTAATTAGCCCCAATTCTCACACCCCTGGAACCGGGTTTGGATCCGGCCCAGTTTTGGGGGCGTGACAGATGGTATCAGAGCTGGTCAAGTTCTAGAAGTTCTAAAAGATGCTAGAATGTAGGTCCGATGTGAGGATTAAAAACTTTAAGTGGGAACGTTGGGGGTTTTTGGCATTCATAATCGTATTCGAACTTTGGCAAATGTTTATAAGTTATAGGAGTTCGTTACTTTCCGTATTTTTGGTCGTTTAGTCGCTAATATATAGGGGATTACCAAAGAGGTGGCCTAGACTACTTTTCGTAATCTGTTTCCCAAGAAGTACGTACCGGAGCATGTTCGCATTTAGAAGCAAATAGAGTTTGATAGATTGAAGCAAGGGAATCCGTCTGTTCGGGAGTATAAGCTACAGTTTATTCGTCTCTCTCGTTTCGCACCAACCTTCATCACTCTAGAATATCAAGAGGATTCGACGATTTCTCGATGGCCTTCGACCAGATATACTGCTTCATGCCAAGTCACAAGTTCTAAATACTTACCAGGCATTTTTCGGATAAGGCATATTGGGCCAAGGAGATGATTGGACGCATGGCCCCTACAAGCCAAATTAAGCAAAAAGTTACTTCGTCTTCGGTTTCATAGTACCAATTTAATAAGCAAAAGAGGGAGTCTTGTGGTATTTGTGGCAACAATCACCCTACAACTAAGTGTTGGAGACAGAAGACAGTTAAGTTATAGTTGATGATGACACAAGGTGCAATTGTGAGATCAAAGAAGAAGGATGTTATTCGTATGATTTCAATTATTAAGGCCATAAAGTTGTTGATGAAAGGTTCTGAGGGGTACATAGCGTTTATCACGGAGGATAAACGGACTAAAGTGGTGGAGGAGATACCGGTGGTAGCTGAGTTTCTGGATGTTTTTCCCGGTGATATTCCCGAATTACTGCTAGTCCATGAGATTGACTTTGTAATTGAGCTTGTGCCGACCATAACTCCGATCTCGAAAGCCCCTTATAGAATGGCCCCAGCAGAGTTGAGAGAACTCAAAGACGAATTGCAGGAGTTGTTAAACAAGGGTTTTATTAGACTGAGTTTCTCTCCTTGGGGAGCTCCAGTGTTATTTGTGAAGAAAAATGATGGTTATATGAGAATATGTATTGATTATAGGCAACTGAATCAAGTGACCATCAAGAACAAGTATCTTTTACTAAGAATCGATGAATTATTTGATCAATTTCAAGGTGCGCAGTATTTTTCTGAGATTGATTTGAGGTCAGGATATCATCAGTTGAGGGTATAAGATCAGGATATTCCGAAAATTGCATTTATAACTAGATATGGTCACTACAAATTTTTGAATGTTCACTAACTATGACCGTTAGGTGGTTTAGTGCTTACCCTTGGAAAACTTAAGTTGACACACATTCAAAATACATTTCTAATTATAAAAGTCTAAGTACTCAAATTGTTAATGGTTTGAATATTGGGATTAAGGGTGTCATATCATGATTCATTCTGCATCGATATATATATATCTGACTGACTGCAGTTCGGAGGTAGACGAACGCAATCGGGTCAGCGTGTACTGTGGATTATAGTACACAGTTGTACCTTCCGTTATTACCTGCGGGATTACCCGTTTCTGTTATTATCTGCGGGATTACCCGTTTCTGTTATTACCTGCGGGATTACCCGTTTCTGTTATTATCTGCGGGACTACCCATTTCTGTTATCTGTATGCGGGATTACCCGTTTCTGTATATTTATCCGCGGGAATACCCGTTTCTGTGCATTCATGCCATTGGGATTTGCATTTGATATATTTTTGGCCATAATGAAAACTTCTGTTTAATTCAGTTGATTAATCCATTGCTTGCAGTTTACCCTCTTGCTAGATTACGTCAATCTGACCCACTATTTTTGGTGTCTAGGTTCCGTTACAGGGGCCGAACCCGAGGGTCAGGCTACGCAGGAAATTCCGCTAGGTGGCAGAGTTGTTGAGTGGCGCACCGGTGACATCATCTGAGGTGTCCTAGTGCGGTGCAGAGTTCGAAAAATTTAGGTTATGTAATAAGGCTATTTTTGGGCCATTAGTTTATTTAATTAAATTTATTTGTTTTGAAATTATAACTTTAATTGTTATGCTTCGAAGCACTTGACCATGATTTTATTATTAATGAGATTTGTTACATGGTTGTTACGTGATATCTGTCTGCGACGAGTATGGATTCTAGTTCCACGTGTGATTATGGTTGCTTGATCACCAAGCATAGCTTCACGAAGGACTTCGATCCACTCGGAATTGGGGCTCATATTGATTATGTTAAAAAAAATTTTAATTAGCCCCAATTCTCACACCCTTAGAACCGGGTTTGGATCCGGCCCAGTTTTGGGGGCGTGACACGTTCCTTACCCGATAGGCACTGCACACTGTATAGTAGGGGCTACGGAAATTGAATCCTCACGCGCGGGGTATAAACCGCCAGAAATGAGTACAGGCAGGCGCCGGCCGCCCGCCCTCACCCAGCGCCCAGCAAACTGCCCGACGTGCCCGGCGGGCATCACAACAACCTGCCCGACGTGCCCAGCCGTACAACAGGGGCAGCCAAAACCGATTTCCCACCCGGTTGGAACAAATGGCCGCGACCGATGGAAGGCACGCCGCGCGCGTGCCCGCCACGGTGGGCAAGTCCAACAAACCGAAGGACTGACCGGAGTCATTCCTTAGCCGATAGGCACTGCACATTGTATAGTAGGGGCTACGGAAATTGATTCCTCACGTGAGGGGTATAAACGGCCAGAAATGAGCACAGGCAGGCGCCGGGCGCCCGCCCTCACCCAGCGCCCAGCAAACTGCCCGACGTGCCCAGCGAGCAGCACAACAACTTGCCCGATGCGCTCGCCCGCACAGATGGCGCTGCTAAAACCGATTTCCCACCCGGTTGGAACAAATGGCCGCGACCGTTGGAAGGCACGCTGCGCGCGCACCCGCCACGGTGGGCACGTCCAACAAACCGAAGGACCGACCGTGGTCGTTCCTTACCCGATAGGCACCGCACACTGTATAGTTGGGGCTACGGAAATTGATTCCTCATGCGCGGGGTTTAAACGGCCAGAAATGAGTATAGGCGCCCGACCTAATCCAGCGCCCAGCAAACTGCCCGGCGTGCCCAGCGGGCAACACAACGACTTGCCCAACATGCTCGCCCGCACAAAAGGGGCTGCCAAAACCGATTTCCCACCCGGTCGGAACAAATGGCCGCGACCGATGGAATGCACGCTGTGCGCGCGCCTGCGACGGTGAGCACGTCCAACAAACCGAAGGACCGACCATGGTCGTTCCTTCGCCGATAGGCACCGCACACTGTATAGTAGGGGCTACGGAAATTGATTTCTCACGCGCGGGGTATGAACGGCCAGAAATGAGTACAGGCGCCCGCCCTCACACAGCGCCCAGTAAATTGCCCGATGTGCCCAGCGGGCAGCACAACGACCTGCCCGACGTGCTCGCCCGCACAAAAGGGGCTGCCAAAACCGATTTCCCCCCCGGTTGGAACAAATGGCCGCGACCGATGGAATGCACGCTGCGCGCATGACCGCCACGGTGGGCACGTCCAACAAACCGAAGGACCGACCGTGGTCGTTCATTACCCGATAGGCACCGCACACTGTATTGTAGGGGCTACGGAAATTGATTCCTCACGCGCGGGGTGTAAACGGCCAGAAATGAGTGCAAGCGCCCGCCCTCACCCAGCGCCAAGCAAACTGCCCGACGTGCCCAGCGGGCAGCACGACGACTTGCCCGGCATGATCGCCCGCACAAAAGGGGCGGCCAAAACTGATTTCCCACCCGGTTGGAACAAATGGCCGCGACCGATGGAATTGACGCTGCGCGCGCGACCGCCACGGTGGGCACGTCCAACAAACCGAAGGACCGACCGTGGTCGTTCCTTTCCCGATAGGCACCGCACACTGTATAGTAGGGGCTACAGAAATTGATTCCTCACGCGCGGGGTATAAACAGCCAGAAATGAGCACAGGCAGGCGCCGGGCGCCCGCCCTCACCCAGCGCCAAGCAAACTGCCCGACGTGCCCGGCGGGCATCACAACAACTTGCCCGACGTGCCCAGCCGCATAGGAGGGGCTGCCAAAACCGATTTCCCACCCGGTTGGAACAAATGGCCGCGACCGATAGAAGGCACACTGCGCGCGTGCCCGCCACGGTGGGCACGTCCAACAAACCGAAGGACCGACCGTGGTCGTTCCTTACCCGACAGGCACTGTACACTGTATAATAGGGGCTACGGAAATTGATTCCTCACGCGCAGGGTATAAATGGCCAGAAATGAGTACAGGCAAGCACCGCGCGCCCGCCCGCACCCAGGCGCCCAGCAAACTGCCCGAGGTGCCCACGAGGCGGCACAGCAACGTGCCCGACGTACCCGCCCGCACAAGAGGGACAGTTAGAACCGATTTCCCACCCGGTTGGAACAAATGGCCGCGACCGATGGAACGCACGCTGCGCGCGCGCCCGCCACGGTGGGCCCGTCCAACAAACCGAAGGACGGACCGTGGTCGTTCCTTAGCCGATAGGCACCGCACACTGTATAGGAGGGGCTACGGAAATTGATTCCTCACGCGCGGGGTATAAACGGCCAGAAATGAGTACCGACGCCCGCCCTCACCCAACGCGCAGC
Source organism: Sextonia rubra (assembly GCA_037013555.1). Lineage (NCBI taxonomy): Eukaryota > Viridiplantae > Streptophyta > Magnoliopsida > Laurales > Lauraceae > Sextonia > Sextonia rubra. The sequence continues at coordinate 794,540 of JASUAD010000022.1, read as the reverse complement.
AAACTGCCCGACGTGCCCAGCGGGCAGCACAACAACATGCCCGACGTGCTCGCCCGCACAAAAGGGGCTGCCAAGACCGATTTCCCACCCGGTTGGAACAAATGGCCGCGACCGAAGGAAGGCACGCTGCGCGCGCGTCCGCCACGGTGGGCACGTCCAACAAACCGAAGGACCGACCGGAGTCGTTCCTTAGCCGATGGGCACCGCACATTGTATAGTAGGGGCTATGGAAATTGATTCCTCACGCGCGGGGTATAAACGGCCAGAAATGAGTACAGTCGCCCGCCCTCACCCAGCGCCCAGCAAACTGCCCGACGTGGCCTGCGGGCAACAGAACGACTTGCCCGACGTGCTCGCCCGCACAAAAGGGGCTGCCAAAACCGATTTCCCACCCGGTTGGAACAAATGGCCGCGACCGATGGAATGCACGCCGCACGCGCGACCGCCACGGTGGGCACGTCCAACAAACCGATGGACCGACCGTGGTCGTTCCTTACTCGACAGGCACCGCACACTGTATAGTAGGGGCTACGGAAATTGATTCCACACGCGTGGGGTATAAACGGCCAGAAATGAGTACAGGCGCCCGCCGTCAGCCAGCGCCCAGCAAATTGCCCGACGTACCCAGCGGGCAACACAACGACATGCCCGACGTGCTCGCCCACACAAAAGGGGCTGCCAAAACCGATTTCCCACCCAGTTGGAACAAATGGCCGCGACCGATGGAATGGACGCTGCGCGCGCGCCCGCCACGGTGGGCACGTCCAACAAACCGAAGGACCGACCGTGGTCATTCCTTACCCGCTAAGCACCGCACACTGTATAGTAGGGGCTTCGAAAATTGATTCCTCACGCGCGGGGTATAAACGGCCAAAAATGAGGACAAGCAGGCGCCGGGCGCCCGCCCTCACCCAGCGCCCAGCAAACCGCCCAACGTGCCCGGCAGGCATCACAATAACTTGCCCGACGTGCCCGGCTACACAGGAGGGACTGCCAAAACCGATTTCCCACCTGGTTGGAACAAATGGCCGCGACAGATGGAAGGCACGCTGCACGGGCGCCCGCCACGGTGGGCACGTCCAACAAACCGAAGGGCCGACCGGAGTCGTTGCTCAGCCGATAGGCACCGCACATTGTATAGTAGGGGCTACGGAAATTGATTCCTCACGCGCGGGGTATAAAGGGCCAGAAATGAGTACAGGTAGGCGCCGGGCGCCCGCCCTCACCCGGCGCCCAGCAAACTGCCCGACGTGCCCAGCGGGCAGCACAACAACTTGCCCGACGTGCTCGCCCGCACAGATGGGGCTGCCAAAACCGATTTCCTACCCGGTTGGAACAAATGGCCGCGACCGATGGAAGGCATGCTGCCCGCACGCACGCCACTGTGGGCACGTCCAACAAACCGAAGGACCGACCGGCGTTGTTTCCTTAGCCGATAGGCACCGCACACTATATAGTAGGGGCTACGGAAATTGATTCCTCACGCGCGGGGTATAAACGGCCAGAAATGAGTACAGCGGGCGCCGGGCGCCCGCCCTCACCCAGCGCCCAGCAAACTGCCCGACGTGCCCAGCGGGCAGCACAACAACTTGCCCGACGTGCTCGCCCGCACAGATGGGGCTGCCAAAACCGATTTCCCACCCGGTTGGAACAAATGGCCGCGACCGATGGAATGCACGCTGCGCGCGAGACCGAGACGGTGGGCACGTCCAACAAACCGAAGGACCGGCCGTGGTCGTTCCTTACCCAATAGGCACCGCACACTGTATAGTAGGGGCTACGGAAATTGGTTTCTCACGCGCGGGGTATAAACGGCCAGAAATGAGTACAGGCAGGCGCCGAGCGCCCGCCCTTGCCCAGCGCCCAGCAAACTGCCCGACGTGCCCAGCGGGCATCACAACAACTTGCCCGACATGCCCGGCCGCACAGGAGGGGCTGCCAAAACCGATTTCCCACCCGGTTGGAACAAATGGCCGCGACCGATGGAAGGCACGCTGCGCGCGCGTCTGCCACGGTGGGCACGTCCAACAAACCGAAGGA
>JASUAD010000022.1:765000-782500 GCA_037013555.1 Sextonia rubra | reverse complement strand
TGCGCGCCTGACAGCAGCCGTGTGCACGGCTGACTGCCCAACGGCCTGACCCGCAATCTTACCTCGCCAACATGCACCGGGCATTGAATTAGGGTCGGCCAAATCTTATTTCCCACCTACTCGGAACAAAAGGCCGGGACCAATGACGGGCACGCAGTGAGCCCCCGGCAGCCGCCATCTGCATGGCAAACTGCCCAGCGGCCTGGCCGGCTCCCTCACATAGCCAACGTGCACAGCCCAAAGCATGAGGGTTGGCCAAATCTAATTTCCCACAAACTCGGAACAAAAGGCCGGGACGGTGGCAGAGCATGTTGCGCGCCAGACAGCAGCCATGTGCACGGTTGACTGCCCAACGGCCTGCCCACCTTGGAAAAACAGGCTGGGACCAATGCCAGGCACGCAGCGCGCTCCCGACAGCACCCATCTTCACAGCTAGCTGCCCAGCGGCCAGGCCGACATCCTTACTCAACCAACCTGCACGGCCCAACGCATGGGCGTTTGCCCAATCTGATTTCCCACAAACTCGGAACCAAAGGCCGGGACAGAGGCTAGGCACGCTGCGCTCGCCCAACTGCAGCCATGTGCACGGCTGACTGCCCGATGGCCTGACCCGCATCCTTACGCAGCCAACATGCACCGGGCAACGATTGAGGATCTGCCAAAACTGATTTCCCACCAACTCGGGACAAAAGGCCAGGACCGATGACGGGCACGCACCACGCCACCGACAGCCACTATCTGAATGGTTAGCTGCCCAGTGGCCTGGCCGGCATCCTTACCTACCCAACACGCACGGCCCAACGAACGAGGGTCAGCCGAGTCTGATATCCCACAAACTCGGAACAAAGGGCCAGGACGGAAACCGAGCATGCTGCGCGCACCAGGCAGCAGCCATGCGCATGGCTAACTGCCCAACGGCCTGCCCCATTCCCTACCATTCCAACATGCACCAGGCAACGAATGGGGGTCTACCAAATCTGATTTCCCACCACCTTGGAACAAAGGCCGGGACCGATGCCAGGCACGCGGCGCACGCCCGACAGCAGCCGATGAGGGTCTGCCAAAGCTGTTTTCCCACCTCCTTGGAACAAAAGGCCAGGACCGTTGCCAAGCGCGCAGCGCGCGGCCAACAGCAGCCACCTGCACAGCCAACTGCCTAGCGGCCTGACCGACATCCTTACCCAGCCTACACAGCCCAAACGCATGAGGGTTGGACCAATCTGATTTCCCACAAACTCGGAACAAACGGCTGCGACAGAGGCAGAGCACGCTGCGTGCGCCCCACAGCAGCCTTCGTACAGCTGACTGCCCAACAGCCGGACCCGCAACCTATACCTATCCAACATGAATCAGGCACCGAATGAGGGTCTGCCAAAATCTTATTTCCCACAAAGACAGAACATCAGGCACCGAATGAGGGTCTGCCAAAATCTTATTTCCCACCAAGACGGAACAAAGGGCCGAAACCGATGACAGGCACGCAGCTCGCGACCGACCGCAGCCATCTGCACAGCTAACTGCCCAGAGGCCTGGTCGGTTTCCTTACTTACCCAACATGCGCGGCCCAACACATGAGGGTCTGCCAAATCTGATTTCCCACAAAGTCGGAACAAGAGGCCGGGACAGACGCAGAGCATGCTGCGCGCGCACGACCGCAGCAATGTGCACGGCTGACTGCCCAACGGCCTGACGCGCATCCTTACCTAGCCCACATGGACCGGGCAACGAATGAGGGTCTGCCAAAACTGATTTCTCACCACCTTGGAACAAAAGGCCGGGACCGATCCCTGGCATGCAGCGCGCGCCCAACTGCAGCCACCTGCATAGCTGACTACCCAACGGCTAGGCAGACATCCTTACTCACACAACGTGCACAGCCCAGCGCAGGCGGGCCAGCCAAATCGGATTTCCCATAAACTCGGAACCAAAGGCCGAGACAGAGGTGGCGCACGCTGCGTACACCCAGTGGCCTCGACGGCATTCCTCACTACTTCATGCCAAATCTGATTTCCCACAAACCCGGAACCAAAGGCCAGGACAGAGGCAGAGCACGCTACGCGCGCCTAGCGGCCTGGACGGCCTCCTCACTTACCCAACATGCACGGCCCTTCGCACAGGGGTCTGCCAAATCTGATTTCCCACAAACTCGGAACCAAAGGCCGGGACAGAGGCAGGGCATGCTGCGCTCGCCCAACTGCAGCCATGTGCACGGTTGACTGCCCAACGGCCTGACCCACATCCTTACCTGGCCAACATGCACCGGGCAACGATTGAGGGTCTGCCAAATTTGATTTCCCACCACCTCGGAACAAAAGCCCAGGACCGATGCCAGGCACGCAGCGCGCGCCCGACAACAGCAATCTGCACAGCTAATAGCCCAGCGGCTAGACCAACATCCTTACTCGCCCCACATGCACGCCCCAACGCATGGGGATCTGCCAAATCTGATTTCCCACGTACTCGGAACCGAAGGCCGGGACACAGGCAGAGCACGCTGCTCTCGCCCAGCGGCCACTGACAGCCCAACGGCATGACCATCATACTTACTTAGCCAACACGCACGGGGCACCGCATGGGGGCCTGCTATATCCGATTTCCCACCAGCTTGGAACAAAGGCCAGGAACCAACGCCGAGCGCGCAGCGCGCGACAGCTGCCCGCCAAACGGCCCGCCCGGCACGCTGTGAACAATGCGGGAGGGGCTGCGCAAATTGATTCCCCACGCGCGGGGTATAAATGGCCAGAAACGAGTACAGGCAAGCCGCGCACGCCCGCCCGCACCCGGGCGCACAGCAAACTGCCCGACGTGGCCGACAGGCAGCGTAGTTTGCTGTGCACGTGGCTGCGGGTTGGCGCGCAGGGCTTGCCCGTACTCATTTCTAGCCGTTTATACCCCCGCATGCATGGCCCAACGCACGAGGATCTGCCAAATCTAATTTCCCACGTACTCGGAACCAAAGGCCGGGACAGAGGCTGAGCACTCTGCGCGCGCCCAGCGGCCACTGATTGCCCAACGGCATGACCATCATCGAACACGCACTGGGCACCGCATGGGGGCCTGCCATATCCGATTTCCGACCAGCATGGAACAAAAGGCAGGAACCGAGGCCAGGCGGGCAGCGCGCGCGCGACAGCTGCCCGCCCAGCTGCCCGACCAGCATGCTGTGAATAATGTGGGAGGGGCTGCGGAAATTGATTCCCCACGCGCAGGGTATAAACAGCCAAAAACCAGTACAGGCGAGCCGCGCGCGCCCGCCTGCCCCCAGGCGCACAGAAAACTGCCCGACGTGGCCGACAGGCAGCGCTGTTTGTTGTGCGCGTGGCTCTGCGGGCTAGCGGAAGGGCGCGCGGGGATTGCCTGTACTGGTTTCTAGCCGTTTATACCCTGTGCGTGGGGAATCAATTTCCACAGCCCCCCAAACCCTATATAGTATAAAAACACACGCGCGCGCGTCGCACCGTACTTAGCACGTTGCACTTGGCACTTGGCACTTGGCACTTGGCACTTAGCACTTAAAAATTTGAAAGCGAGCAACCGGGCTGAAGAGGCTAGGCGTGCAACCCGTACCATTTTCCCCACGTGGAACCGGCAGCCTAGGCTAGCCAACGTGCCCAGCGCAACAGCAGAGGGTCCGCTAACTCGGACTTCACACCAACATAGGGCAAAGGACTGGAACCGTGGCACGGCACCCATCGCGCGCCCGCCCGCACCCACGCGCACGGCTGACTGCCCAACGGCCTACCCAGCATCCCCACTTAGCCAACAGGCACGGGGCAACGTATGAGGAATTGCTGTAACACTCCGATCCCCTTTGAGTCGGATTAGTGGCTCATTAGTGTGTTTTTCTGTTGTTTTATTCTTTCGGACTTGGTTTTGGGTCTTGGATAGGTAGGTGAGTAACCTTTGACTTGAGATAGGTAGTTCTAAGCCCTTTTTCGTAATTTTGCTTTTGCTTTGCTTGCATCATCTTTGCATCATCTTGGTGTCAGCACGTGTATTTTGTTAAGCTCGTCAAGTTCTGTAACTGTGTCAAATCTATTCGGAGTACATTGGAGAAGTTGGACCTTTGTGTGACTTAAACTGTAAATAGTTTATACTCTTCGGACTTTGACTTAACTTCCAAAACCTATATAATGAGACAGCTCCCAGATGTCCAACTCCTTGCTCATTTGGCCTCAACGTTGCATGCAACAGGCTTTAGAGAGCTCCACGTTCATTTCTTCTCTTCTCTTCTCCTTACTCCTCTTCTCTTGCTCGGTTGATGTTTTGGGTTCCAATTTCGATTGGGTTCTTTCCCCTTTTCCTCTGTCTTTGCTTTGGTAAGTGGGTTCTCTCCAATTCTTCCTTCTTCTTTTCCAATTGTAACTCTCCTTCTCTGTTGCTGTGTCCTCATCTCATGCATGTGTTGTTTCTTTCATTTGCTTTGATTTTAGTTGATTTGGAGCTTGATTCGGTGGCTTGACAGAGTTTTGAGGCAAGTATAGGTACAGGATTGTTTAACACATATGGGTGTTTTGTTTGATTGCTTTGATTCCTTCTTATTCTTTGTATAGAATGTTTTACAGCCACTTTCTAAGGTGATTAGGATCAGATGAGCTTGTTTTGATGACATTCTGTACCAATTTTCCGTTTCTGTACTCAACCCGCATTGGTTCTCTGTGTTGTACGGCTGAGCCGTAACATTGTACGGCTCACATTCCAGAGACTTTAAATTTAGACTTTTGTTCTACGGCTAGGCTACGGCTGAGCCGTAATTTGTTCTACGGCTGAGCCGTAAGCTAGCCGTGACCCAACCGTAACCCAGCCGTGAATTAAATCTCTGATCAGTCGAAACTTTCCAGATACAGTAAAGACACAGTACTCCTACGGTGTGGCTACGGCTAAGCCGTGGATTGGTCTATGGCTAAGCCGTTTACTGAACCGTAGCTCAGCCGTAAAAGGTATCAAATCAGAGGTGGAAGATGACTAGTTTAGCTGTGTTTGGAAGGGAACCACGGTGGAGCCGTAGTGCATGCTATGGCTAGCTCATATGATGTCTTCGGCTAAGCCGTAGGTCACCCATGGCTAAACCATAAGGCATGGCAAATCCGAAATAAAACTTAGGATAACGGTGAGACTTGTAGGGCTCAAATACAGGTTAACCACCCATGTAAACCGGCCCAATGGATTCCTTGGACCGCATGAATAGTCTGTTAGGCTATGACTTATTCATGTGAGCGTTGATTTACTGTTAAGCACCTCCCCATGGGTGTGGGTTTAAGAGACTTCGGTGCACGTGAGGATTAGATTGCAACACTTTGAAGGCAACGGTGCATTGAATAACTTAAAACTACATCAACATGCACGGTTAGTGTCAGTGAACAACTAGATTAGAGTTGGCTTGTAATGAATCTTGACTCTGTACTAATCTGAGATGCATTGCATATTGTTTACAATTTTGCCCTCTGTTCTGCCAATCTATGTCTATGCATTCCGTAGTTATTTTGCTTTCGTCCTGTATGTCTGTTTTATTCTTCGATCTGCACTAAGCTTTGATCTATGCTGTGCTTTGACTTAATATATGCTTTGTTGGCTTTGTGTGTCTCTGATTTTTGGGTATTCCCTGGTGGCTCTGCCCAGAGATTAACACGTGAGGATAAGATCCGGTCTTTGTCATCGGTGAGTCCAAAGCGGATGATCTCCTTTCTTTTGGATTTGATTTGATTGGTATTAGTCTAGCTCTACTCAGCCTCGGCCCTAGGATACCCGACGGGGTTACCTCTGGCTTAGATCTCTGTATCTCTGTATCGCTGCAGTGTCGCTTTGTCTTGGGACCCCGGAACCCAGGAAACTGAGACCCACTTATACCCTGGCCCGGTCAGTGGTGTTCTCCTCTGCTCTGCTTTACTTTGCTCTCTATTGGAGAGAATATGGTTAACGTAGTAGCCACCTAGTTCAGTATTGCTATGTTTTGATTCACATATCATGCTTTACTTCTATGCACGATTTGCTTAGTATCCTAATATGAAACTCTGTATTTAATCTTCTGTCATTATTCTATTTGATACTATGAGTGTTTCATCCCTGTTACTTGTATTTGCTGGATCGTTGTTTTCATTCGTGTTGTCTGTGGTGTTGCAAGCGCAGATCCCTTGCCCAGCTCTCCGGCGGTCGAGGAGGCTGCAGGGCCGAGTGTAGAGGCACCCTCCGGTTTGGCAGAGTGGGCCTGATCACCTCTGCCGAGTGCGTACATGCATATCATCAGGGGCCTAGTTATTTGGTTTTGAGATTTTGTAGTTTGGCACTTTGGACTTTGTACTCTGTATCATTTTGTATATCATTATTTTGGTGTGTACTCAGATTTGTATATGGTTTTTCGAGTTTTATTTATATCGTTGTCTTTTCCATTCCGCATTTGTTTTGGCTTCCGCTATTTGTTTTGTTGCCTGCTATGATATGTATAGCTTCCACGTACGCTTAGTTCGCACGTGTTAGATCCCTTGTGTATGTGCATCTGGACTGGGTTTGGATGTACGTGCACGGGAGTACGTGTGTCACTGGTTTAGCTTTCCGCTAACCCCCGATTTCTGGGCTCGGGTCGTGACATACGTATTGTATGGTATCAGAGCATGCTAGTTATAAGCATGTAGACATCTAAGATCGTGGTGAGATAACGCTATCAACTATTTGACTCGAAGTCAATATGTTGACTCTTGGGATTTGACTAACTCAGGGCATTTTATATTTGTGTGCTGTGTTTCTTTTCCTTTTGCAGGATGGCATCAGGATCAGGATCTCGGGATGAAAATCAACAGGGCCATAACGGTGATAGTGGATCGTTACCCCCACATATAAGTAGCAAGGAGCGTATGATGATGATGATGCAGTCTATGCAGTCATTACAGGCCCAGATGGCATCCATGGTGGATAGGCAGAGTCAGGCTGCCGCGTCAGCATCACCTCGTATAAACCAGCAAGTGATATTCCAGCCCAAGGAAGCAGACCCAAATGCTCTTTTTGACAAGTTCCGTAAGCGAGGGGCGACTGAGTTCCATGGGATAGAGGATGCATTGCAGGCTGAGCAATGGTTGGAGCAGACTGAAGAGCTATTTGATACGATTGTGTGCAGTAACAAACAGAAGGTGGTTCTCACAACCTCTATGCTTCGGAGTGTAGCCAAGACATGGTGGAGGAGTGTCAAGAGCTCATTCCAGACTATGCCCAATGCCACAGTGTGGGAGACCTTCAAGCAGCAATTCCACCGGAAGTTCATGCCTCTCCATATTCAGCGAGCCAAGGAAGTGGAATTCTTCAACCTTCAGCAGAGACAGATGTCGGTTGCAGATTATGTACACAAGTTTACAGAGTTGTCTCACTTTGCAGAGGACATGGTGAACACTGAGCACAAGAAGGTGACTCGCTTCGTCAACGGCCTGAACCCGAGGCATAAATGCCACGTAGTTGCATGTATGTGGCCGGCTACCTTGGATGACGCTATTGACAGGGCCTATGATGCAGAGGCTATATTTGAGGAGGAGCGAACTGAGGCTAAGAGGGCGGCAGGTTCCAGTGGCAGAAGTCAGTTCCAGAAGAAGTTCAAGGGTAAGCAGGGTAGTTCGAGCAGTACTCAAGTGGTTTGTGGTCACTGTGGGAAGGATCACCCAACAGACAGATGTTGGAGGAAGAGTGGGGCTTGTTTCGGTTGTGGCTCCACGGACCACAAGCGGGCCCAATGCCCGAAGTTTCAGTCCTCTCCACAGACGAGATCTGCAGGATCTACAGCGCAGGGCAAATCTCAGCCAGTTCGCCCAGCCCAGAAGCAGAACCGCCAGATAGCCCGAGCTTATGCTGCTACGCATGAGGGCGCGGAGGAAGCTACGTTCGTGGAAGGTAAAATTTTAATTTCTGATGCTGAAGCTTTAGCCTTATTTGACTCCGGGTCTACGCGTTCGTACGTAGCACCCCATTTTGCTGTGCAGCATCGACCGCGACCCACACCGCTCCCATAGTTGTTGCTAGTATCCACTCCGGTTGGTAAACGGGTGGAGTGCAGTGTCTTCTACCCTCAGTGTGATGTGCGGATAGCTGGTCATCAGCTCCCGGTAGACCTCGTATTGCTCACGACACTGGATTTTGATGTGATTCTTAGTATGGACTGGCTTGCGAGATATCATGCTTGTATCAATTGCTATAGCAAGGCTATCTACTTTGATCTGGGCAGCGGATTTCGATTTGAGGGCAGCCAGACGAAGTGCCCAAGGCGTGTGATCTCTGCTTGTAAAGCAGACAGGATGCTTCGTAGGGGATGTGAGGGATTTCTTGCATTCATTTCAGAGAAGAAGGATCAGCGACAACTCAGTGAGATCCCAGTAGTCAGCGAGTTTCCGGATGTCTTCCCGGAGGATGTGCCAGAGTTGCCACCAGTCCGAGAGATAGAGTTCTCGATTGACTTGATGCCAGGTACAGTACCCATCGGTAGAGCTCCATATCGTATGGCACCTGCAGAATTGTTAGAATTGAAGAAACAGTTGCAGGATCTGTTGGATAAAGGGTTCATACGCCCAAGTGTTTCACCTTGGGGAGCTCCTGTATTGTTTGTCAAGAAGAAGGATGGCAGTTTCCGGATGTGCATTGACTACAGGCAGTTGAACAAAGTGACCATCAAGAACAAATATCCATTGCCTAGGATCGATGAGTTGTTCGATCAGCTTCAGGGTGTAGCTTACTTCTCGAAGATTGACTTGAGGTCAGGGTATCACCAGCTCCGGGTGAAGGATGAGGATGTTCCTAAGACAGCTTTCAGGACTCGGTATGGACACTACGAGTTCCTTGTCATGCCATTTGGTTTGACGAATGCACCCGCAGCTTTTATGGCATTGATGAATAGGGTGTTTACTTCCTTTTTAGACCAATTTGTTGTGGTATTTATCGATGATATATTGGTCTATTCGAAGACTGCTGAGGAACATACAGATCATCTGCGGAAAGCATAGCAGCTGCTTAGGGATCAGAAGTTGTATGCAAAGTTGTCTAAGTGTGATTTCTGGTTAGAGCAAGTTGCATTTTTGGGACATGTGATTTCTCGAGAGGGATTGATGGTGGATCCGGCTAAGATTGAGGCAGTAGTTCATTAGCCCCGTCCTAGATCAGTGACAGAGATTCGGAGCTTTCTGGGATTGGAGGGATATTACCGCAGGTTCGTGCAGGACTTCTCGAAGATCTCAGCCCCGCTGACTAGTTGACTTGGAAAAAGATCCCGTATGAGTGGACAGAGAAGTGTGAGCGTAGTTTTCAGATGCTGAAAGAAAAGCTCACTCCGGCGCCAGTGTTGACTCTCCCGGATGGTAGTGAGGGATTCGTGATTTATTCCGATGCCTCTCGAGTTGGACTAGGCTGTGTACTGATGCGGAATCAGAAAGTGATTGCCTATGGTTCCCGACAGCTGAAAGAGCATGAGAAGAACTATGCCACACATGACTTGGAGCTAGCAGCCATTGTCTTTGCACTGAAGTTGTGGCGACATTACTTGTACGGTGTGAAGTTCGAAGTCCATTCAGATCATCACAGTCTACAGTATTTGTTTGATTAGCATGACTTGAATATGAGACAGCGAAGGTGGTTGGAGTTCATCAAGGACTACGACTTTCCGATCAAGTACCACCCCGGCAAGGGGAATGTGGTTGCAGATGCACTTAGCAGGAGAGCAGAAAGTCTTCAGGTGTTGGCAGGATTCTATATGGTGGTGCATGATCAGCCTGTTGAGGTTCGGATGGTAGGTGAATTGGTGACATTAGCTACTACCGTCGTGTTTCAGCCTGAGGTGATTCAGCAGATCAAGGATCGCCAGTTTGAGGACCCCCTTCTGGTGATGTTCAAAGATCGGATTACAGATCGACCTGACTTCAGCCTGGTAGATGGAGTTTTGTACTTCAGGAATAGATTGTGTGTTCCCGCTGTGGATGAGCTGAAAGAAAAGTTGATGACAGATGCGCACGAAGCCCGTTATGCAATGCACCCAGGGAGTACGAAGATGTACCGGAACTTGAAGGATAGATTTTGGTGGAACAATATGAAGCGGGAGATCGCAGGGTTCGTAGCTCGATGTTTGACCTGTCAGAGGGTGAAAGCTGATCATCAGCGACCTCCAGGATCATTGCATCCATTACACACTCCACAGTGGAAGTGGGAGCACATTACCATGGATTTCGTCTCTGGTTTTCCACCGACCAGTAGAAAGAACAATGCGATCTGGATAATAGTGGACAGACTGACGAAGTCAGCACATTTCCTTCCGTTCAAGAAAGGGATGACATTCACAGAGATGGCCAGGAAGTTTGTTGACGAGATAGTCAGATTGCATGGCACCCCAGTATCAATTGTGTCTGATCGCGACAGTCGTTTTGTGTCTTCATTCTGGAGAGCATTTCAGGAAGCTATGGGCACGAAGTTAAGCTTTAGTACGGCATACCACCCCCAGACTGATGGGCAGTCGGAGCGTACCATTCAGACGTTGGAGGATATGCTCAGAGCAAGCGTGCTGAACTTTGAAAAGGAATGGGATATGCATCTGGCATTGTGTGAGTTTGCCTACAACAACAGCTTCCACGAAAGCATTGGTATGGCACCTTATGAGGCTCTTTACGGACGTAAGTGCAGGACCCCAGTGTGCTGGGAAGAGGTAGGAACAAGAAGTTTCCATGGTCCGACAATCATTGCTGAGACGACAGAGAAAGTGCAGAAAGTGATAGAGAATCTGAAGATTGCTTGATCCAGGCAGAAGAGCTATGCGGATACTCGGAGGAGACCGTTGGCATTCCAAGTCGGAGATTGGGTGTTCCTTAAAGTTTCTCCGATGAAGGGCACGGTGCGGTTTGGTCAGAAGGGCAAGTTACCTCCGAGATATGTGGGACCGTTTGAAGTCAAGAGCCGAGTTGGAGATTTAGCCTATCGTTTGACACTTCCAGTTGAGTTCTCCGGTGTTCACGATGTATTCCATGTGTCGATGCACTGTAAGTACGTGCCAGATCCGAGCCATGTGATTCGCTACGATGATATTCAGATTCAGCCTAATGCAACTTACGTTGAGCATCCGCTTCGCATCGTTGGCACACGAGAGCAGATTCTCCGTACCAGGACTATCAGATGGGTTAAAGTGTTGTGGGAGCATCATGGTCCAGATGAGGCTACATGGGAGCTAGAGGAGCAGCTAGCGCCAGTACCCACAGCTCTTTGCGCAGGTAGGTGGTCATTCCGAGGACGGAATGATTTCCTAGTGGGGGAGGATGTAACACTCCGATCTCCTTTGAGCCGGATTAGTGGCTCATTAGTGTGTTTTTCTGTTGTTTTATTCTTTCAGACTTGGTTTTGGGTCTTGGATAGGTAGTTGAGTAACCTTTGACCTGAGATAGGTAGTTCTAAGCCTTTTTTCGTAATTTTGCTTTTGCTTTGCTTGCATCATCTTTGCATCATCTTGGTGTCAGCACGTGTGTTTTGTTGAGCGCGTCAAGTTCCGTAACTGTGTCAAATCTATTCGGAGTACATTGGAGAAGTTGGACCTTCGTGTGACTTAAACTGTAAATAGTTTATACTCTTCGGACTTCGACTTAACTTCCAAAACCTATATAATGAGTCAGCTCCCAGATGTCCAACTCCCTGCTCATTTGGCCTCAACGTTGCATGCAATAGGCTTTAGAGAGCTCCACATTCATTTCTTCTCTTCTCTTCTCCTTACTCCTCTTCTCTTACTCGGTTGATGATTTGGGTTCTAATTTCGATTGGGTTCTTTCCCCTTTTCCTCTGTCTTTGTTTTGGTAAGTGGGTTCTCTCCAATTCTTCCTTCTTCCTCTCCAATTGTAACTATCCTTCTTTGTTGCTGTGTCCTCATCCCATGCATCTGTTGTTTCTTTCATTTGCTTTGATTTTAGTTGATTTGGAGCTTGATTCGGTGGCTTGACAGAGTTTTGAGGCAAGTATAAGTACATGATTGTTTAACACATATGGGTGTTTTGTTTGATTGCTTTGATTCCTTCTTATTCTTTGTATAGAATGTTTTACAGCCACTTTCTAAGGTGATTAGGATCAGATGAGCTTGTTTTGATGACATTCTGTACCAATTTTCCGTTTCTGTACTCAACCCGCATTGGTTCTCTGTGTTGTACGGCTGAGCCGTAACATTGTACGGCTCACATTCCAGAGACTTTAAATTTGGACTTTTGTTCTACGGCTAGGCTACGGTTGAGCCGTAATTTGTTCTACGGCTGAGCCGTAAGCTAGCCGTGACCCAACCGTAACCCAGCCGTGAATTAAATCTCTGATCAGTCGAAACTTTCCAGATACAGTAAAGATACAGTACTCCTATGGTGTGGCTACGGCTAAGCCGTGGATTGGTCTACGGCTAAGCCGTATACTGAACCGTAGCTCAGCCGTAAAAGGTATCAGATCAGAGGTGGAAGATGACTAGTTTAGCTGTGTTTGGAAGGGAACCACGGTGGAGCCGTAGTGCATGCTATGGCTAGCTCATATGATGTCTTCGGCTAAGCCATAGGTCACCCATGGCTAAACCATAAGGCATGGCAAATCCGAAATAAAACTTAGGATAACGGTGAGACTTGTAGGGCTCAAATACAGGTTAACCACCCATGTAAACTGGCCCAATGGATTCCTTGGACCGCATGAATAGTCTGTTAGGCTGTGACTTATTCATGTGAGCGTTAATTTACTGTTAAGCACCTCCCCATGGGTGTGGGTTTAAGAGACTTCGGTGCACGTGAGGATTACATTGCAACACTTTGAAGGCAACGGTGCATTGAATAACTTAAAACTACATCAACATGCACGATTAGTGTCAGTGAACAACTAGATTAGAGTTGGCTTGTAATGAACCTTGACTCTGTACTAATCTGAGATGCATTACATATTGTTTACAATTTTGCCCTCTATTCTGCCAATCTATGTCTATGCATTCCGTAGTCATTTCGGTTTCGTCCTGTATGTCTGTTTTATCCTTCGATCTGCACTAAGCTTTGATCTATGCTGTGCTTTGACTTAATATATGCTTTGTTGGCTTTGTGTGTCTCTGATTTTTGGGTATTCCCTGGTGGCTCTACCCAGAGATTAACACGTGAGGATAAGATCCGGTCTTTGTCATTGGTGAGTCCAAAGCGGATGATCTCCCTTCTTTTGGATTTGATTTGATTGGTATTAGTCTGGCTCTACTCAGCCTCGGCCCTAGGATACCCGACGGGGTTACCTCTGGCTTAGATCTCTGCATCTCTGTATCACTGCAGTGTCGCTTTGTCTTGGGACCCCAGAACCCAGGAAACTGAGACCCACTTGTACCCTGGCCCGGTCAGTGGTGTTCTCCTCTGCTCTGCTTTACTTTGCTCTCTATTGGAGAGAATATGGTTAACGTAGTAGCCACCTAGTTCAGTATTGCTATGTTTTGATTCACATATCATGCTTTACTTCTATGCACGATTTGCTTAGTATCCTAATATGAAACTCTGTATTTAATCTTCTGTCATTATTCTATTTGATACTATGAGTGTTTCATCCCTGTTACTTGTATTTGTTGGATCGTTGTTTTCATTCGTGTTGTCTGTGGTGTTGTAGGCGCAGATCCCTTGCCCAGCTCCCCGGCGGTCGAGGAGGCTGCAGGGCCGAGTGTAGAGGCACCCTCCGGTTTGGCAGAGTGGGCCTGATCACCTCTACCGAGTACGTACATGCATATCATCAGGGGCCTAGTTGTTTGGTTTTGAGATTTTGTATTTTGGCACTTTGGACTTTGTACTCTGTATCATTTTGTATATCGTTATTTTGGTGTGTACTCAGATTTGTATATGGCTTTTCGAGTTTTATTTATATCGTTGTCTTTTCCGTTCCGCATTTGTTTTGGCTCCCGCTATTTGTTTTGTTGCCTGCTATGATATGTATAGCTTCCGCGTACGCTTAGTTCGCACGTGTTAGATCCCTTGTGTATGTGCATCTGGACTGGGTTTGGATGTACGTGCACGGGAGTACGTGTGTCACTGGTTTAGCTTTTCGCTAACCCCCGATTTCCGGGCTCAGGTCGTGACAACTGCCTAATCGGCTTTCCCACCAATTTTATGCAGAAGGCAGGGACCGAGGCTAGGCATGCAGAGCGCAAGCCCGCCAGCAGCCCAGTGCACTGCTAACTGCCAAATCTGATTTCCCACCACCTTGGAACACGAGGCAGAGGCCAGTGCCAGGCACGCAGCCCGCCCAGCACGCGCCCGCAGCGACATGGGGCAAAGGGCTGGAACCGTGGCAGGGCACCCAGCGCGCGCCCGCCTGCACCCACGCGCACGGCTGACTGCCCAACGGCCTGCCCCGCGTCCCCACTTAGCCAACAGGCACGGGGCAACGTATGAGCGCCTGCCCAATCGGCTTTCCCACCAATTTTACGCAAAAGGCAGGGACCGAGGCTAGGCATGCAAAGCGCGCGCCCACCAGCAGCCCCGCGTACTGCTAACTGCCAAATTTGATTTCCCACCACCTTGGAACACGAGGCAAAGCCCGTTGCCAGGCACGCAGCCCTCCCAGCGCGCGCCCATAGCGCGTGCCCGACAGCAGCCATTTGCCCAGCAGGAAGACAGGCGTTCTCCCTCACCGAACACGCACAACCCACCGCATGAGGGCCTGCCAAATCAGATATCCCACAAAGTCGGAACAAAAGGCCGGGGCAGAGGCAGAGCACGCAGCGCGCGGCCGACAACAGCCCTGCGCGCGACTGCCCGCCCAACGGCCCGACCGGCATATGCCAAGAACAATGTGGGAGAGGCTACGAAAACTGATTCCCCACGCGCGGGGTCTAAACGGCCAGAAATGAGTACAGGCAAGCACTGCGCCCCCGCCCGCACCCAGGCGCCCAGCAAACTGCCCGACGTGCCCAGCAGGCAACACAGCAACGTGCCCGACATGCCCGCCCGCACATGACGGGCTCCCAGAACCGATTTCCCACCCGGTTAGAACAAATGGCCGAAACCGATGGAAGGCACGCTGCGCGCGGGCCTGCCACGATGGGCGCGCCCAACAAACCGAAGGACCGATCGGAGTTGTTCTTTACCCAATAGGCACCGCACACAATATAGGAGGGGCTACGGAAATTGATTCCTCACGCGTGGGGTATAAACGGCCAGAAATGAGTACAGGCAAGCACCGCGCGCCCGCCCGCACCCAGGCGCCCAGTAAACCGCCCGAGGTGCCTGACAGGCGGCACAGCAACGTGCCCGACGCGCCCACCCGCACAAGAGGGACTGCTTGAACCGATTTCCCACCCGGTTGGAACAAATGGCCGTGACTGATGGAACGCACGCTGCGCGCGTGCTCTCTACGGCGGGCACGTCCAACAAACCGAAGGACCGACCGTGGTCGTTCCATAGCCGATAGGCACCGCACACTGTATAGGAGGGGCTACGGAAATTGATTCCTCACGCGCGGGGTATAAACTGCCAGAAATGAGTACAGGCAGCCGCCGGGCGCCCACCCTCACCCAGCGCCCAGCAAACTGCCCGACGTGCACAGCGGGCAGCACAACGACTTGCCCAACGTGCTCGCCCGCACAAAAGGGGCTGCCAAAACCGATTTCCCACCCGGTTGGAACAAATGGCCGCGACCGATGGAAGGCACGCTGCTCGCGCGCCCGCCACGGTGGGCACGTCCAACAAACCAAAGGACCGACCATGGTCGTTCCTTACCCGATAGGCACCGCACACTGTATAGTAGGGGCTACGGAAATTGATTCCTCACGCGTGGGGTATAAACGGCCAGAAATGAGTACAGGCGGGTGCTGGGCGCCCGCCCTCACCCAGCGCCCAGCAAACTGCCCGACGTGCCCAGCGGGCAGCACAACAACTTGCCCGACGTGCTCGCCCGCACAGATGGGGCTGCCAAAACCGATTTCCCACCCGGTTGGAACAAATGGCCGCGACCGATGGAATGCACGCTGCGCGCGCGTCCGCCACGGTGGGCACGTCCAACAAACCGAAGGACCGACCGTGGTCGTTCCTTACCCGATAGGCATCGCACACTGTATAGTAGGGGCTACGGAAATTGATTCCTCATGCGCGGGGTATAAACGGCCAGAAATGAGTACAGGCAGGCGCCGGGCGCCCGCCCTCACCCAGCGCCCAGCAAACTGCCCGACGTACCCAGTGGGCAACACAACAACGTGCCCGACGTGCCCGGCCGGACAGGAGGGGCTGCCAAAACCGATTTCCCACCCGGTTGAAAGAAATGGCCGCGACCCATGGAAGGCATGCTGCGCGCGCGCCCGTCACGGTGGGCACGTCCAACAAACCGAAGGATCGAGCGAAGTCGTTCCTTAGCCGATAGGCACCGCACACTGTATAGTAGGGGCTACGGAAATTGATTCCTCACGCGCGGGGTATAAATGGCCAGAAATGAGTACAGGCAGGCGCCGGGCGCCCGCGCTGACCCGGCGCCCAGCAAACTGCTGACGTGCCCAGCGGGCAGCACAACAACTTGCCCGACGTGCTCGCCCGCACAGATGGGGCTGCCAAAACCAAGAATTGAGGATAGGCACGTGACGTGCGCACGTCCACCCGCTAGGGTGGGGCGAGCCTCACGACGGCCATGCCAGCATCGCCACTAAACCGACTTGCTCGGCACTGCATATGAGGGGCTGCCAGAACCGATTTCCCACCACGTTGGAGCAGTGGCCGCGACCGATGAAAGGCACGCGCCCGCCACGGTGGGCACGTGCGACAAACCGAAGGACCGACCGGAGTCGTTCCTTAGCCAATTCGCGCCGCATGATTTTTTATGGGGGGGGCTACCGAAATTGATTCTTCACGCGCGGGGTATACTCGTCCAGAATATAGGATAGGCACGCGCCGTGCGCACGTCCCCCACCGTGGGCAGCGCGAACCTCCCGGCAGGAATACCAGCATCGCTTTTTAGCCGACATGCCCGGCACAGCATCTGAGGGGCTACCAAAACCGATTTCCCACCATGTTGGGACGGAGGCCTCGACCGATGAAAGGCACTCGCAGCACTGGCCCGCCACGGTGGGCACATCCAACAGACCAAAGGACCTACCGCAGTGGCTTCTTAGCCAACTCACGCCGCAGAATGTATAGGTGGGGCTACCGAATTTGATTCCTCGCGCACGGGGTATAAATGCCTAGAATTGAGGATATGCACGCGCCGTGCGCACGTCCGCCAGCGTGGGCAGGGCGAACCGCCCGGCCGCCTAACCGGCATCACTACTTAGCCAACATGCACGGTGCACCGTATGAGGGGCTTGCCGAAACTGATTTCCCACCAACTTGGAGCCAAAGTACGGGACCGAGGGGTGGCAAGCAATGTGCGTACGCTCGCCGCCGTGTGCACGGCTACTTGCCCGAAGGCCCCGCCCGCATCATTCCTCAGCCAACATCCGCGCCGCAACGTAGCCGGGGCTCCCACCATTGATTCCTCACGCACGGGGTAATAATCGGCCAGGATTGAGGAAAGGCACGCGCCGCGCGCACGTCCGCCG
>JASUAD010000022.1:745000-757500 GCA_037013555.1 Sextonia rubra | reverse complement strand
CTAGCAGCCATCTGCACAGCTAACTGCCCAGCGGCCTGACCGGCACAACCATACTTACCCGACATGCACGGCCCAACGCATGGGGGTCCGCCAAATCTGATCTCCCACAAACGCGGAACAAAAGGCCGGGACCGATGCCATGCACGCAGCGCACACCCGACAACAGAGGCAGAGCACGCTACGCTCGCCCAACAGCAGCCAACTGCACGGCTGATAGCCCAACGGCCTGAACCGCATCCTTACCTAGCCCACATGCACGGGCATCGAATGAGGGCCGGCCAAATATTATTCCCCGCCAACTCGGAACAAAAGGGCGGGACTGATGCTAGGCAAGCAACGCGCACCCGACAGCAGCCATCAGCATAGCTAACTGCCCAGTGGCCTGGCCGGCATCCTCACTTAGCCAACATGCACGGCCCAACGCATGAGGGTCAGCCAAATCTGATTTCCCACAAACTCAGAACAAAAGGCTGGGACGGAGGCAGACCTTGCTGCGCGCGCCAGACAGCAGCCATGTGCACGGCTGACTGCCCAACGGCCTGCCCACCTTGGTAAAACAGGCCGGGACCGATGCCAGGCACGCAGCGCGCGCCCGACAGTACCCATTTCACAGCTAACTGCCTAGCGGCCCAACCGATATCCTTACCCAACCGACCTGCACGGCCCAACGCATGAGGGTCTGCCCAATCTGATTTCCCATAAACTCGGAACAAAAGGCCAGGACAGAGGCTGAGCACGCTGCCCGCGCCCGACAGAAGCCATGTGCACGGCCGACTGCCCAATGGCCTGACCCGCAACCTTACCTAGCCAACATGCACCGGGCATCGAATGAGGGTCCGCCAAATCTTATTTCCCGCCAACTCGGAACAAAAGGCCGGGACCGGTGACAGGCATGCAGTGCGCTCCCGACAGCCACCATCTGCATGGCTAGCTGCCCCGCGGCTTGGACGGCATCCTTACCTACCCAACGCGCACGGCCCAACGCCTGAGGGTCAGCCTAGTCTGATTTCCCGCAAACGCAGAACAATAGGCCAGGACGAAGGCAGAGCATGCTGCGTGCGCCAGGCAGCAGCCATGCGCACGGTTGGCTGCCCTACGACCTGCCCCGCATCCCTACATATCCAACATGCATCGGGCAACGAATGAGGTTCCACCAAATCTGATTTCCCACCACCGTGGAACAGCAGGCCAGGACCGATGCCAGGCACGCAGCGCGCCCCCGACAGCACCCATCTGCACAGCTAACTGCCCAGCGGCCTGACCGACATCCTCGCTCAACCAACCTACACGGCCCAACGAAGGAGGGTCTGCCCAATCTGATTTCCCACGAACTCGCAACAAAAGGCGAGGACAGAGGCAGAGCACGCTGTGCGCGCCCGACAGCAGCCGTGTGCACGGCTGACTGCCCAACGGCCTGACCCGCAATCTTACCTCGCCAACATGCACCGGGCATCGAATTAGGGTCGGGCAAATCTTATTTCCCACCTACTCGGAACAAAAGGCCGGGACCGATGACGGGCACGCAGCGAGCCCCCGGCAGCCGCCATCTGCATGGCAAACTACCCAGCGGCCTGGCCGGCTCCCTCACATAGCCAACGTGCACAGCCCAAAGCATGAGGGTCAGCCAAATCTGATTTCCCACAAACTCGGAACAAAAGGCCGGGACGGTGGCAGAGCATGTTGCGCGCCAGACAGCAGCCATGTGCACGGCTGACTGCCCAACGACCTGCCCACCTTGGAAAAATAGGCCGGGACCAATGCCAGGCACGCAGCGCGCTCCCGACAGCACCCATCTTCACAGCTAGCTGCCCAGCGGCCAGGCCGACATCCTCACTCAACCAACCTGCACGGCCCAACGCATGGGCGTCTGCCCAATCTGACTTCCCACAAACTCAGAACCAAAGGCCGGGACAGAGGCGGGCACTCTGCCGTCGCCCAACTGCAGCCATGTGCACGGCTAACTGCCCGACGGCCTGACCCGCATCCTTACCCAGCCAACATGCACCGGGCAATGATTGAGGGTCTGCCAAATCTGATTTCCCACCAACTCGGGACAAAAGGCTAGGACCGATGACGGGCACGCACCGCGCCCCCGACAGCCACCATCTGAATGCCTAGCTGCCCAGTGGCCTGGCCGGCATCCTTACCTACCCAACGCGCACGGCCCAACGAACGAGGGTCAGCCGAGTCTGATATCCCACAAACTCGGAACAAGGGGCCAGGACGGAAGCCGAGCATGCTGCCCGCACCAGGCAGCAGCCATGCGCATGGCTGACTGCCCAACGGCCTGCCCCATTCCCTACCCTTCCAACATGCACCAGGCAACGAATGGGGGTCTACCAAATCTGATTTCCCACCACCTTGGAACAAAGGACGGGACCGATGCCAGGCACGCAACGCACGCCCGACAGCAGCCGATGAGGGTCTGCCAAAGCTGTTTTCCCACCTCCTTGAAACAAAAGGCCAGGACCGATGCCAGGCGCGCAGAGCACTGCCAACAGCTGCCATCTGCACAGCCAACTACCTAGCGGCCTGACCGACATCCTTACCCAGCCTACACGGCCCAAACGCATGAGGGTCGGACCAATCGATTTCCCACAAACTCGGAACAAACGGCTACGACAGAGGCAGAGCACGCTGCGTGCGCCGCACTGCAGCCTTCGCACGGCTGACTGCCCAACAGCCGGACCCGCAACCTATACCTATCCAACATGAATTAGGCACCGAATGAGGGTTTGCCAAAATCTTATTTCCCACCAAGACGGAACAAAGGGCCGAAACCGATGACTGGCACGCAGCTCGCGACCGACCGTAGCCATCTGCACGGCTAACTGCCCAGAGGCCTAGTCGGCTTCCTTACTTACCCAACATGCGCGGCCCAACACATGAGGGTCTGCCAAATCTGATTTCCCACAAAGTTGGAACAAGAGGCCGGGACAGACGCAGAGCATGCTGCGCGCGCACGACCGCAGCAATGTGCACGGCTGACTGCCCAACAGCCTGACGCGCATCCTTACCTAGCCCACATGGACCGAGCAACTAATGAGGGTCTGCCAAAACTGATTTCTCACCACCTTGGAACAAAAGGCCGGGACCGATGCCTGGCACGCAGCGCGCGCCCAACTGCAGCCACCTGCATAGCTGACTGCCCAACGGCCAGGCAGACATGCTTACTCACACAACGTGCACAGCCCAACGCAGGCGGGCCAGCTAAATCGGATTTCCCACAAACTCGGAACCAAAGGCCGGGACAGAGGTGGCGCACGCTGCCCGCACCCAGTGGCCTCGACGGCATTCCTCACTACTTCATGCCAAATCTGATTTCCCACAAACCCGGAACTAAAGTCCAGGACAGAGGCAGAGCGCGCTGCGCGCGCCCAGCGGCCTGGACGGCCTCCTCACTTACCCAACATGCACGGCCCTTCGCACGGGGGTCTGCCAAATCTGATTTCCCACAAACTCGGAACCAAAGGCCGGGACAGAGGCAGAGCACGCTGCGCTCGCCCAACTGCAGCCATGTGCACGGTTGACTGCCCAACGGCCTGACCCGCATCCTTACCCGGCCAACATGCACCGGGCAACGATTGAGGGTCTGCCAAATCTGATTTCCCACCACCACGGAACAAAAGGCCAGGACCGATGCCAGGCACGCAGCGCTCGCCCGACAGCAGCAATCTGTACAGCTAATAGCCCAGCGGCTAGACCAACATCCTTACTCGTCCCACATGCACGCCCCAACGCATGGGGATTTGCCAAATCTGATTTCCCACGTACTCGGAACCGAAGGCCGGGACACAGACAGAGCACGCTGCGCGCGCCCAGCGGCCACTGACAGCCCAACGGCATGACCATCATCCTTACTTAGCCAACATGCATGGGGCACCGCATGGGGGCCTGCCTTATCCGATTTCCCACCAGCTTGGAACAAAGGCCAGGAACCAACGCCGAGCGCGTAGCGCGCGCGACAGCTGCCCGCCAAACGGCCCGCTCGGCACGCTGTGAACAATGCGGGAGGGGCTGCAGAAATTGATTCCCAACTCGCGGGGTATAAATGGCCAGAAACTAGTACAGGCAAGCCGCGCAGTCCCGCCCGCACCCGGGCGCACAGCAAACTGCCTGACGTGGCCGACAAGCAGCTCAATTTGTTGTGCACGTGGCTGCGGGCGGGCGCGCAGGGCTTGCCCGTACTCATTTCTAGCCGTTTATACCCCCGCATGCATGGCCCAACGCACGAGGATCTGCCAAATCTGATTTCCCACATACTCGGAACCAAAGGCCGGGACAGAGGCTGAGCACGCTGCGCGCGCCCAGTGGCCATTGACTGCCCAACGGCATGACCATCATCCAACACGCACGGGGCACCACATGGGGGCCTGCCATACCCGATTTCCGACCAGCATGGAACAAAAGGCAGGAACCGAGGCCAGGCGCAGCGCGCGCGCGACAGCTGCCCGCCCAGCGGCCCGACCAGCATGCTGTGAACAATGTGGGAGGGGTTGCGGCAATTGATTCCCCACGTGTGGGGCATAAATGGCCAGAAACCAGTACAGGCAAGCCGCGCGCGCCCGCTCGCGCGCAGGCCCACAGAAAACTGCCCGACGTGGCCGACAGGCAGCGCAGTTTGCTGTGCGCGTGGCTCTGCGGGCTGGCGGGAGGGCGCGCGGGGATTGCCTGTACTGGTTTCTAGCCGTTTATACCCCACGCGTGGGGAATCAATTTCCGCAGCCCTCCAAACCCTATATAGTATAAAAACACGCGCGCGCGCGCCGCACCGCACTTAGCACTTGGCACTTGGCACTTGGCAATTGGCACTTAAAAATTTGAAAGCGAGCAACCGGGCAGAAGAGGCTAGGCGTTCAACCCGCACCATTTTCCCCACGTGGAACCGGCAGCCTAGGCTAGCCAACGCGCCCAGCGCAACAGCAGAGGCTCCGCCAACTCGGACTTCACACCAACATAGGGCAAAGGGCCGGAACCATGGCACGGCACCCAGCGCGCGCCCGCCCGCACCCACGCGCACGGCTGACTGCCCAACGGCCTGCCCAGCATCCCCACTTAGCCAACAGGCACGGGGCAACGTATGAGGAACGGCCTAATCGGCTTTCCCACCAATTTTACGCAAAAGGCAGGGACCGAGGCTAGGCATGCAGAGCGCGCGCCCGCCAGCAGTCCGTGCACAGCTAACTGCCAAATCTGATTTCCCACCACCTTGGAACACGAGGCAGATGCCGTTGCCAGGCACGCAGCCCGCCCAGCGCGCGCCCGCCCGCACCCATGCGCACGGCTAACTGCCCAACGGCTTTCCCAGCTTCCCCACTTAGCCAACAGGCACGGGGCAACGTATGAGGGCCTGCGTAATCGGCTTTCCCACCAGTTTTACGCAAAAGGGAGGGACCGAGGCTAGGCATGCAGAGCGCGCGCCCGCCAGCAGCCCCGCGCACAGCTAACTGCCAAATCTGATTTCCCACCACCTTGGAACACGAGGCAGAGGCCGTTGCCAGGCACGCAGCCCGCCCAGCGCGCTCCCGCAGGGGCAAAGGGCCGGAACCGTGGCAGGGCACCTAGCATGGCCTCTGCTAGGCATGCAGCCCGCCCAGCGCGCGCCAACAGCGACATGGGGCAAAGGGCCGGAACCGTGGCAGGGTGGCAGGGCACCCAGCGCGCTCCCACCCGCACCCACGCGCACGGCTGACTGCCCAACGGCCTGCCCACAGTCCCCACTTAGCCAACAGGCACGGGGCAACGTATGAGGGCCTGCCCAATCGGTTTTCCCACCAATTTTACGCAAAAGGCAGGGACCGAGGCTAGGCATGCAGAGCACGCGCCCGCCAGCAGTCCGTGCACAGCTAACTGCCAAATCTGATTTCCCACCACCTTGGAACACGAGGCAGATGCCGTTGCCAGGCACGCAGCCCGCCCAGCGCGCGCCCGCCCGCACCCATGCGCACGGCTAACTGCCCAACGGCCTGCCCAGCTTCCCCACTCAGCCAACAGGCACGGGGCAACGTATGAGGGCCTGCGTAATCGGCTTTCCCACCAGTTTTACGCAAAAGGGAGGGACCGAGGCTAGGCATGCAGAGCGCGCGCCAGCCAGCAGCCCCGCGCACAGCTAACTGCCAAATCTGATTTCCCACCACCTTGGAACACGAGGCAGAGCCCGTTGCCGGGCACGCAGCCCGCCCAGCGCGCGCCCGACAGCAGCCATCCGCCCAGCGGGAAGACAGGCGTTCTCCCTCACCGAACACGCACGGCCCACCACATAAGGGCCTGCCAAATCAGATATCCCACAAAGTCGAAACAAAAGGCCGGGGCAGAGGCAGAGCGCGCAGCGTGCGGCCGACAACAGCCCTGCGTGTGACTGCCCGCCCAACGGCCCGATCGGCATGCCAAGAACAATGTGGGAGAGGCTATGGAAACTGATTCCCCACACGCGGGGTATAAACGGCCAAAAATGAGTACATCCAAGCACTGCGCCCCCGCCCGCACCCAGGCGCCCAGCAAACTGCCGACGTGCCCAGCAGGCAGCACAGCAACGTGCCCGACATGCCCGCCCGCACATGACGGGCTGCCAGAACCGATTTGCCACCCAGTTGGAACAAACGGCCGAAACCGATGGATGGCACGCTGCGCACGGGCCTGCCACGGTGGGCACGTCCAACAAACCGAAGGACCGACCGTCGTCGTTCCATAGCCGATAGGCACCGCACACTGTATAGGAGGGGCTACGGAAATTGATTCCTCACGCGCGGGGTATAAACGGACAGAAATGAGTACAGGCAGGCGCCGGGCGCCCGCCCTCAGCTAGCGCCCAGCGAACTGCCCGACGTGCCCAGCGGGCATCACAACAACTTGCCCGACGTGCCCGGCCGCACAAGCGGGGCTTCCAAAACCGATTTCCCACCCGGTTAGAACAAATGGCCGCGACCGATGGTAGGCACGTTGCTCGCGCGCCCGCCACGGTGGGCCCGTCCAACAAACCGAAGGACCGACCGTGGTCCTTCCTTACCCGATAGGCACCGCACACAGTATAGTAGGGGCTACGGAAATTGATTCCTCACGCGCGGGGTATAAATGGCCAGAAATGAGTACAAGCGCCCGCCCTCCCCAAGCGCACAGCAAACAACCCGACGTGCCCAGCGGGCATCACAACGACTTGCCCGACGTGCTCGCCTGCACAAAAGGGGCTGCCAAAACCGATTTCCCACCCGGTTGGAACAAATGGCCGTGACCGATGGAATGAACGCTGCTCGCGCGCCCGCCACGGTGGGCACGTCCAACAAACCGAAGTACCGACCGTGGTCGTTCCTTACCCGATAGGCACCGCACACTGTATAGTAGGGGCTACGGAAATTGATTCCTCACGCGCGGGGTATGAACGGCCAGAAAAGTGTACAGGCGCCAGCCCTCACCCAGCGCCCAGCAAACTGCCCGACGTGCCCAGCGGGCAGTACAACGACTTGCCCGACGTGCTCGCCCGCACAAAAAGGGCTGCCAAAACCGATTTCCCATCCAGTTGGAACAAATGGCCGGGACCGATGGAATGCACGCAGCTCGAGCGCCCGCCACGGTGGGCACGTCCAACAAACCGAAGGACCGACCGTGGTCGTTCCTTACCCGATAGGCGCCGCACACTGTATAGTAGGGGCTACGGAAATTGATTTCTCACGCGCGGGGTATAAATGGCTAGAAAGGAGTACATGTGCCCGCCCTTTCACAGCGCCCAGCAAACTGCCCGACGTACCCAGCGGGCAGCA
Organism: Sextonia rubra; assembly: GCA_037013555.1. Lineage (NCBI taxonomy): Eukaryota > Viridiplantae > Streptophyta > Magnoliopsida > Laurales > Lauraceae > Sextonia > Sextonia rubra. Next base: position 749,746 of record JASUAD010000022.1, on the reverse strand, counting down.
CAACGACTTGCCCGACGTGCTCGCCCGCACAAAAGGGGCTGCCAAAACTGATTTCCCACCCGGTTGGAACAAATGGCCGCGACCGATGGAATGCACGCTGCTCGCGCGTTCGCCACGGTGGGCACGTCCAACAAACCGAAGGACCGACCGTGGTCGTTCCTTACCCGATAGGCACCGGACACTGTATAGTAGGGGTTACGGAAATTGATTCCTCACGCGCGGGGTATAAACGGCCAGAAATGAGTACAGGCGCCCGCCCTCACCAAGCGCCCAGCTACCTACCCGACGTGCCCAGCGGGCAGCACAACGACTTGCCCGACGTGCTCGCCCGCACAAAAGGGGCTGCCAAAACCGATTTCCCACCCGGTTGGAACAAATGGCCGCGACCAACGGAATGGCCGCTGCGCGCGCAACCGCCACGATGGGCACGTCCAACAAACCGAAGGACCGACCGTGGTCGTTCCTTACCCGATAGGCACCGCACTCAGTATAGTAGGGGCTACAGAAATTGATTCCTCACGCGCGGGGTATAAACGGCCAGAAATGAGTACAGGCAGGCGCCGGGCGCCCGCCCTCAGCTGGCGCCTAGCGAACTGCCCGACTTACCCAGCGGGCATCACAACAACTTGCCCGGCGTGCCCGGCAGCACAGGCGGGGCTTCCAAAACCGATTTCCCACCCGGTTGGAACAAATGGCCGCGACCGATGGTAGGCACGCTGCTCGCGCGTCCGCCACGGTGGGCACGTCCAACAAACCGAAGGACCGACCGTGGTCGTTCCTTACCCGATAGGCACCGCACACTGTATAGCAGGGGCTACGGAAATTGATTCCTCACGCGCGGGGTATAAATGGCCAGAAATGAGTACAAGCGCCCGCCCTCCCCAAGCGCACAGCAAACTACCCGACGTGCCCAGCGGGCATCACAACGACTTGCCCGACGTGCTCGCCCGCACAAAAAGGGCTGCCAAAACCGATTTCCCACCCGGTTGGAACAAATGGCCGCGACCGATGGAATGAACGCTGCTCGCGCGCCCGCCACGGTGGGCACGTCCAACAAACCGAAGTACCGAGCGTGGTCGTTCCTTACCCGATAGGCACCGCACACTGTATAGTAGGGGCTACGGAAATTGATTCCTCACGCGCGGGGTATAAACGGCCAGAAATGTGTACAGGCGCCCGCCCTCACCCAGCGCCCAGCGAACTGCCCGTCGTGCCCAGCGGGCAGCACAACGACTTGCCCGACGTGCTCTCCCGCACAAAAGGGGCTGCCAAAACCGATTTCCCACCCGGTTGGAACAAATGGCAGCGACCGATGGAATGCCCGCTGCGCGCGCAACCGCCACGATGGACACGTCCAACAAACTGAAGGACCAACCGTGGTCGTTCCTTACCCGATAGGCACCGTACTCTGTATAGTAGGGGCTACGGAAATTGATTCCTCTCGCGCGGGGTATAAACGGCCAGAAATGAGTACAGGCAGGAGCTGAGCGCCCGCCCTCAGCTAGCGCCCAGCGAACTGCCCGACGTGCCCAGCGGGCATCACAACAACTTGCCCGACGTGCCCGGCCACACAGGTGGGGCTTCCAAAACCGATTTCCCACCCGGTTGGAACAAATGGCCGCGACCGATGGTAGGCACGCAGCTCGCGCGCCCGCCACGGTGGGCACGTCCAACAAACCGAAGGACCGACCGTGGTCGTTCCTTACCCGATAGGCACCGCACACTGTATAGTAGGGGCTACGGAAATTGATTCCTCACGCGCGGGGTATAAGTGGCCAGAAATGAGTACAAGCGCCCGCCCTCCCCAAGCGCACAGCAAACTACCCGACGTGCCCAGCGGGCATCACAACGACTTGCCCGACGAGCTCGCCCGCACAAAAGGGGCTGCCAAAACCTATTTCCCACCCGGTTGGAACAAATGGCCGCGACCGATGGAATGAACGCTGCTCGCGCGCCCGCCATGGTGGGCACGTCCAACAAACCGAAGTACCGACCGTGGTCGTTCCTTACTCGATAGGCACCGCGCACTGTATAGTAGGGGCTACGGAAATTGATTCCTCACGCGCGGGGTATAAACGGCCAGAAATATGTATAGGCGCCCGCCCTCACCCAGCGCCCAGCAAACGGCCCGACGTGCCCAGCGGGCAGCACAACGACTTGCCCGACGTGCTCGCCCGCACAAAAGGGGCTGCCAAAACTGATTTCCCACCCGGTTGGAACAAATGGCCTCGACCGATGGAATGCACGCTGCTCGCGCGCCCGCCACGGTGGCACGTCCAACAAACCGAAGGACCGACCGTGGTCGTTCCTTACCCAATAGGCACCGGACACTGTATAGTAGGGGTTACGGAAATTGATTCCTCACGCGGGGGGTATAAACGGCCAGAAATGAGTACAGGTGCCCGCCCTCACAAAGCGCCCAGCTACCTACCCGACGCGCCCAGCGGGCAGCACAACGACTTGCCCGACGTGCTCGCATGCACAAAAGGGGCGGCCAAAACCGATTTCCAACCCGGTTGGAACAAAAGGGCCGTGACCGATGGAATGAACGCTGCTCGCGCGCCCGCCACGGTGGGCACGTCCAACAAACCGAAGTACCGACCATGGTCGTTCCTTACCCGATAGGCACCGCACACTGTGTAGTAGGGGCAACGGAAATTGATTCCTCACGTGCGGGGTATAAACGGCCAGAAATGTGTACAGGCGCCCGCCCTCACCCAGCGCCCAGCAAACTGCCCGACGTGCCCAGCGGGCAGCACAACGACTTGCCCGACGAGCTCGCCCGCACAAAAGGGGCTGCCAAAACCGATTTCCCACCCGGTTGGAACAAATGGCCGGGACAGATGGAATGCACGATGCTCGAGCGCCCGCCACGGTGGGCACGTCCAACAAACCGAAGGACCGACCGTGGTCGTTCCTTACCCGATTGGCGCCGCACACCGTATGGTAGGGGCTACGGAAATTGATTTCTCACACGCGGCGTATAAATGGGCAGAAAGAAGTACACGTGCCCGCCCTCACACAGCGCCCAGCAAACTGCCCGACGTGCCCAGCGGGCAGCACAACGACTTGCCCGACGTACTCTCCAGCACAAAAGGGGCTGCCAAAACTGATTTCCCACCCGGTTGGACCAAATGGCCGCGACCGATGGACTGCACGCTGCTCGCGCGCCCACCACGGTGGCACGTCCAACAAACCGAAGGACCGACCGTGGTCGTTCCTTACCCGATAGGCACCGGACACTGTACAGTAGGGGTTACGGAAATTGATTCCTCACGCGCGGCGTATAAACGGGAAGAAATGAGTACAGGCGCCCGCCCTCACCAAGCGCCCAGCTACCTACCCGACGCGCCCAGCGGGCAGCACAACGACTTGCCTGACGTGCTCGCCCGCACAAAAGGGGCTGCCAAAACCGATTTCCCAACCGGTTGGAACAAATGGCCGCGACCGATGGAATGCCCGCTGCGCGCGCAACCGCCACGATGGGCACGTCCAACAAACCAAAGGACCGACCGTGCTCGTTCCTTACCTGATAGGCACCGCACTCTGTATAGTAGGGGCTACGGAAATTGATTCCTTACGCGCGGGGTATAAACGGCAAGAAATGAGTAGAGGCAGGCGCCGGGTGCCCGCCCTCAGCTAGCGCCCAGCGAACTGCCCGACATGCCCAGCGGGCATCACAACAACTTGCCCGACGTGCCCGGTTGGAACAAATGGCCGCGACCGATGGTAGGCACGCTGCTCGAGCGCCCGCCACGGTGGGCACGTCCAACAAACCGAAGGACCGACCGTGGTCGTTCCTTACCCGATAGGCACCGCACACGGTATAGTAGGGGCTACGGAAATTGATTCCTCACACGCGGGGTATAAATGGTCAGAAATGAGTACAAGCGCCCGCCCTCCCCAGGCGCACAGCAAACTACCCGACGTGCCCAGCGGGCATCAGAACGACTTGCCCGACGTGCTCGCCCGCACAAAAGGGGCTGCCAAAACCGATTTCCCACCCGGTTGGAACAAATGGCCGCGACCGATGGAATGAACGCTGCTCGCGCGCCCGCCACGGTGGGCACGTCCTACAAACCGAAGTACCGACCGTGGTCGTTCCTTACCCGATAGGCACCGCACACTGTATAGTAGGGGCTACGGAAATTGGTTCCTCACGCGCGGGGTATAAACGGCCAGAAATGTGTACAGGCGCCCGCCCTCACCCAGCGCCCAGCAAACTGCCCGACGTGCCCAGCGGGCAGCACAACGACTTGCCCGACGTGCTCGCGGGTAGCACAACGACTTGCCCGACGTGCTCGCCCGCACAAAAGGGGCTGCCAAAACCGATTTCCCACCCGGTTGGAACAAATGGGCGCGACCGATGGAATGCACGCTGCGCGCGCGACCGCCACGGTGGGCACGTCCAACAATCCGAAGGACTGACCGTGGTCGTTCCTTACCCGATAGGCACCGCACACTGTATAGTAGGGGCTACGGAAATTGATTCCTCACGCACGGGGTATAAACGACCAAAAATGAGTACAGGCAGGCGCCGGGCGCCCGCCCTCACCCAGCGCCCAGCAAACTGCCCGACGTGCCCAGCGGGCAGCACAACAACTTTCCCGACGTGCTCGCCCGCACAGATGGGGCTGCCAAAACCGATTTCCCACCCGGTTGGAACAAATGGCCGCGACCGATTAAAGGCACGCTGCGCGCGCGCCCGCCACGGTGGGCACGTCCAACAAACCGAAGGACCGACGG
>JASUAD010000022.1:732500-735000 GCA_037013555.1 Sextonia rubra | reverse complement strand
CCCCGCATCCTTACCCTTCCAACATGCACTAGGCAACGAATGGGGGGCTGCCGAATCTGATTTCCCACCACCTTCGAACAAAGGCCGGGACCGATGCCAGGCACGCAGCGCACACCCGACAGCAGCCGATGAGGGTCTGTCAAAGCTGTTTTCCCACCTCCTTGGAACAAAAGGCAAGGACCGATGCTAGGAACGCAGCGCGCGGCCAACAGCAGCCATCTGCACAGCCAACTGCCTAGCAGCCTGACTGACATCCTTACCCAGCCTACACGGCCCAAACGCATGAGGGTCGGCCCAATCTGATTTCCCACAAAATCGGAACAAACGGCTGCGACAGAGGTAGAGCACGCTGCGTGCGCCCCACTACAACCTTCGCACGGCTGACTGCCCAACAGCCGGACCCGCAACCTATACCTGTCCAACATGAATCAGGCACCGAATGAGGGTCTGCCAAAATCTTATTTCCCACCAAGACGGAGCAAAGGGACGAAACCGATGACAGGCACGTAGCTCGCGACTGACCGCAGCCATCTGCACGGCTAACTGCCCAGAGGCCTGGTCGGCTTCCTTACTTACCCAAGATGCGCGGCCCAACACATGAGGGTCTGCCAAATCTGATTTCCCACAAAGTCGGAACAAGAGGCCAGGGCAGACGCAGAGCATGCTGCGCGCGCACGACCGCAGCAATGTGCACGGCTGACTGCCCAACGGCCTGACGCGCATCCTTACCTAGCCCACATGGACCGGGCAACGAATGAGGGTCTACCAAATCTGATTTCTCACCACCTTGGAACAAAGGGCCGGGACCGATGCCTGGCACGCAGCGCGCGCCCAACTGCAGCCACCTGCATAGCTGACTGCCCAACCGCGAGGCAGACATCCTTACTCACACAACGTGCACAGCCCAGCGCAGGCGGGCCAGCCAAAACGGATTTCCCACAAACTCGGAACCAAAGGCCGCGACAGAGGTGCGCGTAGCGAAACTCGGAACCAAAGGCCGCGACAGAGGTGGCGCACGCTGCACGCACCCAGCGGCCTCGACGGCATTCCTCACTACTTCATGCCAAATCTGATTTCCAACAAACTCGGAACCAAAGGCCAGGACAGAGGTAGAGCACGCTGCGCGCCCCCAGCGGCCTGGCCGGCCTCCTCACTTACCCAACATGCACGGCCCTTCGCACGGGGGTCTGCCAAATCTGATTTCCCACAAACTCGGAATCAAAGGCCGGGACAGAGGCAGGGCACGCTGCGCTCGCCCAACTGCAGCCATGTGCACGGCTGACTGCCCAACGGCCTGACCCGCATCCTTACCCGGCCAACATGCACCGGGCAACGATTGAGGGTCTGCCAAATCTGATTTCCCACCACCTTGGAACAAAAGGCCAGGACCGATGCCAGGCACGCAGCGCGCCCGACAGCAGCAATTTGCACAGCTAATAGCCCAGCGGCTAGACCAACATCCTTACTTGCCCCACATGCACGCCCCAACGCATGTTGATCTGCCAAATCTGATTTCCCACGTACTCGGAACAGAAGGCCGGGACACAGATAGAGCACGCTGCGCGCTCCCAGCGGCGACTGACAGCCCAACGGCATGACCATCATCCTTACTTAGCCAACACGCACGGCACACCGCATGGGGCCTGCCATATCCGATTTCCCGCCAGCTTGGAACAAAGGCCAGGAACCAACGCCGAGCGCGCAGCGCGCGCGCGACAGCTGCCCGCCAAACGGCCCGCCCGGCACGCTGTGAACAATGCAGGAGGGGCTACGGAAATTGATTCCCCACGCGCGAGGTGCAAATGGGCAGAAACGAGTGCAGGCAAGCTGCGCACGCCCGCCCGCACCCAGGCGCACAGCAAACTGCTCGACGTGGCCGACAGGCAGCGCAGTTTGCTATGCACGTGGCTGCGGGCGGGCGAGCAGGGCTTGCCCGTACTCATTTCTAGCCGTTTATACCCCGCATGAACGGCCCAACGCACGAGGATCTGCCAAATCTGATTTCCCACAAACTCGGAACCAAAGGCCGGGACGCTGGCTGAGCACGCTGCGCGCGCCCAGCGGCCACTGACTGCCCAACGGCATGACCATCATCAAACACGCACGGGGCACCGCATGGGGGCCTGCCATATCGGATTTCCGACCAGCTTGGAACAAAAGGCAGGAACCGAGGCCAGGCGCGCAGCGCGCGCACGACAGCTGCCCGCGCAACGGCCCGACCAGCATGCTGTGAACAATGTGGGAGGGGCTGCGGAAATTGATTCCCCGCGCGCGGGGTATAAACGGCCAGAAACCAGTACAGGCAAGCCGCGCGCGCCCGCCCGCACCCAAGCGCACAGAAAACTGCCCGACGTGGCCGACAGGCAGCGCAGTTTGCTGTACGCGTGGCTCTGCGGGCTGGCTGGCGGGCGCGCGGGGATTGCCTGTATTGGTTTCTAGCCGTTTATACCCCGCGCATTGGGAATCAATTTCTGCAGCCCCCCAAACCCTATATAGTATA
>JASUAD010000022.1:690000-725000 GCA_037013555.1 Sextonia rubra | reverse complement strand
CAAGTTTCTATCTATTCATTTGCTTTGAGTCACCAATGAGTGAGGCCGACTATAGGTTAACACCTTGGTGTCTTGGGTATGTGGTAGTAGAACTGTCGGAACGTTGAATGATCAAGATGGAATCTATCTCTATTATCCCCTTGTGCCAATTAATGGATTTGTCATTAGTAAGTGCGCACCCATCTCAATTAAGAGTTAATTGAATGGTACTGATGATTACTGTGATTGATTGGGGCTCAAGGATAATAAGATGTGGAACTTAGATTGGAAGAGACGGATTTATTCCAATTGATCCACGGATATTGATCGAGGAGCCTACTTGTGGTAATTGGGAAGTTTAGGGTCTTCATTGTAATTTATTCCTAAGACTGGAGTGCAATCGCATTTATATAGTGGTGTTATTTGCAATTAACTGTGGGCCCGGATTGCACATGAGATGTGGGGTCGTGGTGTTCCGGTTGGAGCCAGCTTTCTAAGGAATCCCTAGTGGTCCCCACGTTAGCCCAAGTTATTGGAAAACACTAATCCGACTTGAACTCTAGAAATAAGAGTTTGGAAAGGAGAAAGCTGCTAATTGCTTTGGAAGTAAGACTTCTATTTCAATTAGACAAGGGAGAGATTTGGAAGTCTATAAAATCTCTTGGACGTCCAAGAAGACTCCCCCTCATGCCCAAAACCCTTTCGTGCAAGAGTTGCACGAGTTACTCTCTCCTCCTCTCTTCTAGTTCCTTGGAGTTTCGAGTTGGATTTTCTCCTGAAGATTCCACCATTCTTTTTGAGAAAAGTAATCCAATTCGGGTCATAGCGTGGAAGGCTAAGAGGTGTTGAAGAAATCCATTAGAGCACTATGGATCTCCAAAGGTATGATCTATTTCTTCTATGTCGTAGATTATTTTGGATGTTTAGTGTTGGTAGAATTTTTTACTGTACATGGTCACGAGATTGAGGGTAACGCATCCTGGATTGGGTTTTGGTCTTATGGATAGTTGATCCCTGTGTCAAGTGGGTCAAAAGTTTTGAAAATCTATCCCCGAGACCCACCAACTTCCAACACAACATGCACGGCACGACGTAAGACGGCCTGCCAAATCTAATTTCCCATCAACTTGGAACAAAGGGTACGGACCGAGGCTAGGCACGCTGCGCGCGCCTGCCAGCAGCCATCTGCACAGCTAACTGCCCAGCAGCCTGATCGGCGCGACCATACTAACCCGACATGAACGGCCCAACGCATGGGGGTCCGCCAAATCTGATCTCCCACAAACGCGAAACAAAAGGCCGAGACCGATGCCATGCACGCAGCGCGCACCAGACAGCAGGGGCAGAGCACGCTACGCTCGCCCAATAGCAGCCAACTGCACGGCTGACAGCCCAACGGCCTGAACCGCATCCTTACCTAGCCCACATGCACGGGCATCGAATGAGGGCCTGCCAAATATTATTCCCCGCCAACTCGGAACAAAAGGGCGGGACTGATGCTAGGCAAGCAGCGCGCACTCGACAGCAGCCATCAGCATAGCTAACTGCCCAGCGGCCTGGCCGGCATCCTCACTTAGCCAACACGCACGGCCCAACGCGTGAGGGTCAGCCAAATCTGATTTCCCACAAACTCGGAACAAAAGGCCAGGACGGAGGCAGAGCTTGCTGCGCGCGCCAGACAGCAACCATGTGCACGGCTGACTGCCCAACGGCCTGCCCACCTTGGTAAAACAGGCCGGGACCGATGCGAGGCACGCAGCACGCGCCCGACAGCACCCATTTCACAGCTAACTGCCCAGCGGCCCAACCGACATCCTTACTCAACCGACCTGCATGGCTCAACGCATGAGGGTCTGCCCAATTTGATTTCCCACAAACTCGGAACAAAAGGCCGGGACAGAGGCTGAGCACGCTGCACGTGCCCGACAACAGCCATGTGCACGGTTGACTGCCCAACGGCCTGACCCGCAACCTTACCTAGCCAACATGCACCGGGCATCGAATGAGGGTCCGCCAAATCTTATTTCCCGCCGACTCGGAACAAAAGGCAGGGACCGATGACAGGCACGCAGCGCGCCCCCGACAGCCACCATCTGCATGGCTAGCTGCCCAGCGGCTTGGACGGCATCCTTACCTACCCAACGCGCATCGCCCAACGCATGAGGGTCAGCCGAGTCTGATTCCTCGCAAACTCGGAACAAAAGGCCAGGACGAAGGCAGAGCATGCCTCGCGCGCCAGGCAGCAGCCAGGCGCACGGCTGGCCGCCCTACGGCCTGCCCCGCATCCCTATGCATCCAACATGCACCGGGCAACGAATGAGGTTCCACCAAATCTGATTTCTCACCACCTGGGAACAGCAGGCTAGGACCGATGCCATGCACGCAGCGCGCCCCCGACAGCACCCATTTGCACAGCTAATTGCCCGGCGGCCTGACTGTCATCCTCGCTCAACCAACCTACACGGCCCAACGAATGAGGGTCTGCCCAATCTGATTTCCCACGAACTCGGAACAAAAGGCCAGGACAGAGGCAGAGCACGCTGTGCGCGCCCGACAGCAGCCGTGTGCACGGCTGACCGCCCAACGGCCTGACCCGCAATCTTACCTCGCCAACATGTACCGGGCATCGAATTAGGGTCGGCCAAATCTTATTTCCCACTTACTCGGAACAAAAGGCCGGGACCGATGACGGGCACGCAGCGAGCCCCCGGCAGCCGCCATCTGCATGGCAAACTGCCCAGCGGCCTAGCCGGCTCCCTCACATAGCCGACGTGCGCGGCCCAAAGCATGAGGGTCAACCAAATCTGATTTCCCACAAACTCGGAACAAAAGGCCAGGACGATGGCAGAGCATGTTGCGCGCCAGACAGCAGCCATGTGCACGATTGACTGCCCAACGGCCTGCCCACTTTGGAAAAACATGCCGGGACCGATGCCAGGCACGCAGCGCGCTCCCGACAGCACCCATCCTCACAGCTAGTTGCCCAGCGGCCAAACCGACATCCTTACTCAACCGACCTGCACGGCCCAACGCATGGGCGTCTGCCCAATCTGATTTCCCACAAACTCGGAACCAAAGGCCGGGACAGAGGCAGGGCATGCTGCGCTAGCCCAACTGCAGCCATATGCACGGCTGACTGCCCAACGGCCTGACCCGCATCCTTACTCAGCCAACATGCACCGGGCAACGATTGAGGGTCTGCCAAATCTGATTTCCCACCAACTCGGGACAAAAAGGCCAGGACCGATGACGGGCAAGCTCCGCGCCCCCGACAGCCACCATCTGAATGGCTAGCTGCCCTGTGGCCTGGCCGGCATCCTCACCTACCCAACGCACACGGCCCAACGCATGAGGGTAAGCCGAGTCTGATATCCCACAAACTCGGAACAAAGGGCTAGGACGGAAGCCGAGCATGTTACGCGCGCCAGGCAGCAGCCATGCACATGGCTGACAGCCCAACGGCCTGCCCCGCATCCCTACCCTTCCAACATGCACCAGGCAACGAATGGGGGTCTGCCAAATCTGATTTCCCACCACTTTGGAACAAAGGCCGGGACCGATGGCAGGCACGCAGCGCACGCCCGACAGCAGCCGATGAGGGTATGCCAAAGCCGTTTTCCCACCTCCTTGGAACAAAAGGCCAGGACTGATGCCAGGCATGCAGCGCGCGGCCAACAGCAGCCACCTGCACAGCCAACTGCCTAGCAGCCTGACCGACATCCTTACCCAGCCTGCACGGCCCAAACGCATGAGGGTCAGCCCAATCTGATTTCCCACAAACTCGGAACAAACGGCTGCGACAGAGGCAGAGCACACTGCATGCGCCCCACTGCAGCCTTCATACGGCTGACTGCCCAACAGTCGGACCCGCAACCTATACCTGTCCAACATGAATCAGGCACCGAATGAGGGTCTGCCAAAATCTTATTTCCCACCAAGACGGAACAAAGGGCCGAAACCGATGACAGGCACGCAGCTCGCGACCGACCGCAGCCATCTGCACGGCTAACTGCCCGGAGGCCTGGTCGGCTTCCTTACTTACCCAACATGCGCGGCCCAACACATGAGGGTCTGCCAAATCTGATTTCCCACAAAGTCGGAACAAGAGGCCGGGGCAGACGCAGAGCATGCCGCGCAGGCACTACCGCAGCAATGTGCACGGCTGACTGCCCAACGGCCTGATGCGCATCCTTACCTAGCCCACATGGACCGGGCAACGAATGAGGGTCTACCAAATCTGATTTCTCACCACCTTGGAACAAAAGGCCGGGACCGATGCCTGGCACGCAGCGCGTGCCCAACTGCAGCCACCTGCATAGCTGACTGCCCAACGGCCAGGCAGACATCCTTACTCACACAACGTGCAGAGCCCAGCGCAGGCGGGCCAGCCAAATCGGATTTCCCACAAACTCGGAACCAAAGGCCGCGACAGAGGTGGCGCACGCTGCGCTCACGCAGTGGCCTCGACGGCATTCCTCACTACTTCATGCCAAATCTGATTTCCCACAAACTCAAAACCAAAGGCCAGGACAGAGGCAGAGCATGTTGCGCGTGCCCAGCGGCCTGGCCGGCCTCCTCACTTACCCAACATGCACGGCCCTTCGCACGGGGGTCTGCCAAATCTGATTTCCCACAAACTCGAAACCAAAGGCCGGGACAGAGGCAGGGCACGCTGCGCTCGCCCAACTGCAGCCATGTGCACGGCTGACTGCCCAACGGCCTGACCCGCATCCTTACTCGGCCAACATGCACCGGGCAACGATTGTGGGTCTGCCAAATCTGATTTCCCACCACCTCGGAACAAAAGGCCAGGACCGATGCCAGGCACGCAGCGCGCCCGACAGTAGCAATCTGCACAGCTAATAGCCCAGCGGCTAGACCAACATCCTTACTCGCCCCACATGCACGCCCCTGTTGGAAGTAGGTGGGTCTCGTGGATAGATTTTCAAAACTTTTGATCCACTTGACACAGGGATCAACTATCCATAAGACCAAAACCCAATCCAGGATGCGTTACCCTCAATCTCGTGACCATGTACAGTAAAATTATACCAGCACTAAACATCCAAAATAACCTACGACATGCAAGAAGTAGATCATACCTTTGGAGACCCGCAGTGCTCTAATGGACTTCTTCAAGACCTCTTAGCCTTCCACGCTATGACCCCCGAATTGGATTTATTTTCTCAAGAAGAACGGTGGAATCTTCAGGAGAAAATCCCAACTCGAGACTCCAAGGAACTAGAAGAAAGGAGAGGAGAGTAACTCGCGCAACTCTTGCACGAAAGGGTTTTGGGCGTGAGAGGAACTCTTTTGGACGTCCAAGGATATTTTATAGACTTCCAAATCTCTCCCTTGTCTAATTGAAATAGAAGTCTTACTTCCAAAACAATTAGCAACTTTCTCCTTTCCAAACTCTTATTTCTAGAGTCCAAGTCGGATTAGTGTTTTCCAATATCTTGGGCTAGCGTGGGGACCACTAGGGATTCCTTAGAAAGCTGGCTCCAACTGGAACACCGCGACCCCACATCTCATGTGCAATCCGGGCCCACAGTTAATTGCAAATAACACCACTATATAAATGCAATTGCACTCCAGTCTTAGGAATAAATTACAATGAAGACCCTAAACTTCCCAATTACCACAAGTAGGCCCCTCTATCAATATCCATGGATCAATTGGAATAAATCCGTCTCTTCCAATCTAAGTTCCACATCTTATTATCCTTGAGCCCCAATCAATCACAGTAATCATCAGTACCATCCAATTAACTCTTAATTGAGATGGGTGCGCACTTACTAATGACAAATCCATTAATTGGCACAAGGGGATAATAGAGATAGATTCCATTTTGATCATTCAACGTTCCCACAGTTCTACTACCATATACCCAAGACACCGAGGTGTTAACCTATAGTCGGTCTCACTCATTGGTGACTCAAAGCAAATGAATAGATAGAAACTTGAGTTCGTCAATGTCTCAGGATTGAGGGCCTATTGCTAGGGAATTATGAAATCATACCTTATTATTGAGACGGAATACCATAAGGTGCATCTCATGGTCCTTCAATACATCCAATGTACCGGCACTATTGATCCAGAATCTTACATTCTGATGATCGAGACAAATCACACTATCTCATAGTGATCAAAGTGCTGCAACCTTATCACATGAGATGCCCAGTCTCATTACTGGTTGTGAAGCTATTTAAGTATAAGATTTGTGACATATATCTCCCGCAGTGGATCTCATCCATGCACATATATCACATCTAATATACTAATGGGACCCGGTTCAACTCATGAACCATTATGTCATACGTATTGGTCATGTGCATAAAGTAGTAAAATAACATTCATCTCATGAAAGTAAAGCATGATTTTATTGATAAATAAAGAAATTAATCAATTTATTACATCAACTGATGGATTGAGTCCACAAAAACTAACAATCTCTCACTTGGGCTCAATGCCAGTCAGGGTTGCATCTCATGCCCATCCCTTCTACGTGTTGCTCAAAGACTTTGGTAGTCAAAGGCTTAGTAAAGGGATCTGCCAAATTGTCTGCAGAGGCTATCTTGGTAATAGCAATATCACCTCTCTGCACAATCTCTCTGACTAAGTGATACTTCCTCTGTACATGCTTTTGGCTTTTATGGCTTCTGGGTTCCTTTGACTGAGCGACTGCCCCGCTGCTGTCACAGTAAACTGTGAGTGGCTGTCGTGCCAAAGGTACCACCCCAAGTTCCAAAAGGAATCTTTTAAGCCATACTGCTTCCTTAGCTGCTTCACAAGCTGCTACATATTCAGCCTCCGAGGTTGAATCAGCGGTACATTCTTGTTTTATACTCCTCCAGCTTATAGCTCCGCCTCCAAGCATAAATACATAACCAGAGGTGGATTTCCTAGAATCCTTATCTGACATAAAGTCAGAATCTGTGTATCCGACTGGAATCAACTCATCACTGCTATAAATCAACATGTAATCTCTAGTCCTTCTCAAGTATTTGAGAATACATTTTACAGCAGTCCAATGTTCAGGTCCTGGATTGGATTGATATCTGCTGACTAGGCCCACTACATAACAAATATCTGGTCTAGTACATAACATAGCATACATGAGGCTACCAACAGCCGAAGCGTATGGTATCGACCTCATTTGCTCCTTTTCCTCGGGTGTCTTAGGACACTGATCCTTGGAAAGGTGCACTCCATGCCTGAAAGGTGTGATACCCTTCTTGGAGTCTTGCATTGCAAATCGTACTAGCACCTTATCTATGTATGCAGCTTGGGATAAGCCAATCATCCTATTTTTCCGGTCTCGATAGAGTTTGATCCCTAGGATGTAACTAGCTTCTCCCAAGTCCTTCATATCAAAAGTCTTGGCTAACCAAACTTTTACCGTTGACAACATTCCTATGTCTTTCCCCAGGAGAAGGATGTCATCGACATATAAAACCAGAAAAACTACCCTGTCACCTTCACTTTTCATGTACACACATGACTCATCCGGATTTTGACAAAAACCAAATGACTTGATTGCCTGGTCAAAACGGATATTCCAGCTTCGGGATGCCTGCTTCAGTCCATAAATAGACTTCTGCAGTTTGCAAACTTTTTGCTCCTGGTTTTTAGCTACAAAACCGTCTGGCTGCACCATATAGATGTCTTCCTCAAGATGGCCGTTGAGAAAAGCCGTCTTGACATCCATTTGCCAAATCTCGTAATCGAGATGAGCCGCAATGGATAAGAGTATCCGGATGGATTTGAGCATGGCTACTGGCGAGAAGGTTTCCTCATAATCGATCCCTTCTTTCTGAGTATATCCTTTCGCAACAAGCCTAGCCTTATAGGTCTCCACTCTTCCATCTGGTCCTCTTTTTCTCTTGTAGACCCACTTGCACCCAATAGGTTTAATATTGGCAGGCAAGTCCACAAGTGTCCAGACCTGATTTGAGTACATAGACTCCATCTCAGCTTTCATAGCATCTTGCCAGCGTCCCGAGTCTAAGTCATTTATTGCTTCATCATAGTTAGAGGGATCTTGTTCTGGCTCTTCTGGGATTGCTTCATAAGATTCTCCCAAGAATGAGAACCTGTCAGGGGGTCTGACAATCCTCCCACTACGACGAGGTACTGGTGTAACTACTAGGTCTGGTAAGGGCGGTTCTTCCTCAAGTCCGGTCATACTTGGATTTGGAATTGATTGCTCCTGAATCTCTTCCAAGATCACCTTTTCTAAAAATTTCTGGTCCATCATATAATCTTCCTCCAGAAAAACCGCATTGGTGCTGACCAGCACTTTCTGCTCTCTGGGATTATAGAATAACCAACCTTTAGTTCCTTTAGGATATCCTACAAATGTGCATACTTCCGACTTCGCTTCCAACTTATCCGTCTTAACCTTGAGCACGTGTGCTGGACAACCCCAAATGTGTAAATGTTGCAGACTAGGCTTTCGCCCAGACCACAATTCTCGGGGAGTCTTGGGTATAGACTTAGATGGTACGAGGTTTAGTATGTACATTGCAGTATCCAAAGCATATCCCCAAAAGGATATAGGTAATCTTGAGAAACTCAGCATAGACCTAATCATATCTAAAAGAGTCCGGTTCCTTCTTTCTGCTACTCCATTCTGTTGAGGCATACCAGGAGCAGACAACTGGGATAGAATCCCATTTTCTGATAAGTAACCCATAAAATCAGCAGAGAGATATTCCCCTCCTCGATCTGATCGAAGAGTCTTGATACTCTTACCTAATTGCTTTTCCGCTTCCGCTCGAAATTCTTTGAACTTTTCAAAAGCTTCGGACTTGCGGTGCATAAGGTATATGTAACCATATCTTGAGTAATCATCTGTGAAAGTGATGAAGTACTCATATCCTCCTCTGGCCCTGACATTAATGGGTCCGCAGACATCAGTATGCACTAATTCCAATAAATCTTTGGCCCTATTACCCTTAGCTGAAAAGGGTCTTTTAGTCATTTTACCTTCCAAACAGGACTCACAGATAGGCATTGGTTCTACCACCAATGAAGGTAAGACACCATCTTTCACTAGCCTCTCAATCCTGTTAAGGTTTATATGACCTAGCCTCAGGTGCCAAAGTTTTGTTGGATTAGATGAAGGTGACTTTCTCTTTAATGATGATCTACTAATTGTTTCAGTATCATGTATCTCATACATCGTGGGAGTTAACAAATAAAGTCCATTGGTTACCTTGCCAGAACATATGAAAGTATCATTCCTCTTTATGACAACTTCAGTACCAAAAGTAATAGAATAACCTTTATTCACCAAACTAGAGACTGAAATTAAATTCCGCCTTAAAGACGGTACATATAATGTTTCTGACAAAACCAATTTCTTATTTGAAAAACATAAAGTAATGACTCCTACTGAAACAGCCTCCGCCTTAGCGTCAGATCCTAGGTTGACAATGATTTCTCCATCACTTAGCCTCCTGGTTTCCCTGAACCCCTGCAACGTATTACATATGTGATTAGTTGCCCCGGAATCCACACACCAGGATTCTGAAGTACCAGTTGCAAAACTAACTTCAGATATAAGTGACTCAATCATACCTGGGGTCTTTTTCTTAGACAGATATTCTGGACAATTCCTCTTCCAATGTCCTGTCTTACCACAATGGAAACACTTTCCTTTTGTCCCTGAACCCTTAGCTTTAGCCACGCCACCAGTTGGACCATTTTCCACCTTAGGACCCTTTGGAACTGATTTCTTTTTGCCTTTCCGCCCTTTGCCTTTCGGCTTGGACTTGGCATCTGACTTTTCTGTCATTAAGGCAGTTGGTTTCTTCTTCATAATCCCTTCAGTTGCTACCAGCTGACTAGATAGCTCAGCTAGAGTCAGATTCATTTTATTCATATTATAATTGACCTTGAAATTGTTGAATGACTCTGGTAGTGACTCAAGGATTATGTCAATCTGCGATTCTGCATCAATCGCAGCTCCCAGTACATCTAACTCATTTAATGAGTCCATCATTTTCAACATGTGTTCCTGTACTGATGTACCTTCAGCCATCTTGGTGCTAATAAGCACCCTCATGGCTGCCTGCCTAGCAGGTCTGCCTTGTTCTGCAAACATCTCCTTTAAGTTCGATATCATATCATATGCAGTCTTATAAGATTGATGTTGATGTTGCAGCACACTAGACATGGATGCCAGAATGTAACATCGGGCCATCTCATCGTCTTTGGCCCATTTGGTGTAAAGGTCCTTTTCTGCTTCTGATGCATCTGGGCCAGGCTCTTCAAGGGGGTTTTTGGTAAGGACATATTTATATCCTGAAGTTGTCAGGACAATATCCAGATTCCGTTTCCAGTCTACATAGTTGGATCCCACCAACTTATTCTGGTTGAGGATGGTCGCAAGTGGATTGAAAGTATTCGAATTCATGCTTGTAATACTGTAGCACATAACCATACATTCAATTAATGAATTTAAATAACATTAGGGTTTAGTATTCTACCAAATTTATGTGGGAATCCTCATAACCACAAAATTCAGAATACATCGGAATCCCAATCCTGCGGGGTATGCCTCCTTGGGGAGTGCAAATACCTTCTAGACTGGTGCGGATCAAAGTTGGTCAAAATTTGGATTAAGACTAACTATCCATGATCCCCTTCATTCATTACAATCTAGGTATCTCATACCAAATAATGTATGACTCCCGATTAGCTTTGGTTTCTAAAATACATGAGGCAAATCCTTAGGGATACTACATCATTATTTTAGTTAAGTGTGACCCACCAACTAGCATTGCATGACAACCGTTGTGGGTAGCTCCTCCTTGGGGAGTGGGCTCCCACCCCGTCTCATCAACACTATCCATAGGAGATCCATATCCAGTATCCAGATAAATACAAGCCCTCCGTGGGGAATGGCCATTCTCAAAATAGCGCAAGGCTAATACTTTCCTTACAATGGACCTATGGTGGAAAACCATGGGGATTTTTATATATATAGAAATGCCCCGCTCCCACTTAATATTTTAGAGTTGAGGATTTCCTTATAGGTGTATGGGTCCATCAAATATAGGTATATATTCATCTCATGATAAGACCAATGATTGGTTCCAAGTCAAGTTATTTTAAGGAAAGTTCAGTTTCTATAATTAGTGTTACCAATAGATCCATCTCATGGGCCCACCAACTCTAATTAGAATTCTTTCCAAAAATTAATTTGATTTGACCAATTTTGGAATTTGCTATGTTTGGATCAGATATGGAAATACTCTAAAATAAGCATTCATCCATAAATAGAAAGTGCTATAACAATAAGACTAGTCCTCTCCTCCACATGACCCAGGCGGAAAAGACTTCTTGGACTTCTAGACTTTCCAAAACTTTGGGATTCCTCAAACTCTTTGGGCATCTCCAAAACACCTTTTGGTAATCTTCAAACTCTTTGATTAGGAGTCCAACTTCTCTTTCCTTCTTTGTTTCGGACATCTCCAGAATTTACAAATTTTAAAAAAAATACATAAATTCCTATGTCTCTATAATGAGACTTACATGGTAGTCTAAACATGGAAATAAAAGGGCTATAGGGAAATTCACCATGCCTTGCCCTTTCACGGGAAACCAAGGAGACCATGATGCCCTTTACACTTAGCCACAAATAAACCAATAATTAAAAGGAAAGAAAAACATGTGGGCCATATGGAGAGGACATTATCACCTGCAAGTTAGTATCTCATACAACAAAGCATCTCACAAAACCAGGTTGCCAAACCACAATAGGAAAAACAAGATGCCAAATATTTTGCCACCACGATACAAGACCCCCTACGCAACGGGGGTCCGGGGGCAGCGCCCCCGAAAAAAAAAAAAAAAAAAAAAAAAACAACAACAGCTCAGACCAAGAACAAGATGATTCTGCCTAGGTTCGGCTAGCCGATCTGGTCCCTACGGTTAGCCAACAGACCTCTATAGCCATAGTGGTCACTTTGACTAACCGACCTGACGAACCCAGAAATTTGGGTTCTTTTCTGATTCGGCTCCTGCTGTACCCAATCACCTCTAATGATCTCAGTATGTTTTAATGGCATCTTATCATCCTCCTATTATGATTAAAACCTTTTGTGACTTTCCAAACATGTATCTACTACGAGAGCAAGCAAACCCAATAAACACTGATCCTATCATAGCCCTTGCTCTATCCTCTTCGCATCTCATGCGAAGATTAGAACAAGATTACTGATCTAACATGATTAGAGATGAGGTATGGCTCTGATACCAATTGTTGGAAGTAGGTGGGTCTCGTGGATAGATTTTCAAAACTTTTGATCCACTTGACACAGGGATCAACTATCCATAAGACCAAAACCCAATCCAGGATGCGTTACCCTCAATCTCGTGACCATGTACAGTAAAATTATACCAGCACTAAACATCCAAAATAACCTACGACATGCAAGAAGTAGATCATACCTTTGGAGACCCGCAGTGCTCTAATGGACTTCTTCAAGACCTCTTAGCCTTCCACGCTATGACCCCCGAATTGGATTTCTTTTCTCAAGAAGAACGGTGGAATCTTCAGGAGAAAATCCCAACTCGAGACTCCAAGGAACTAGAAGAAAGGAGAGGAGAGTAACTCGCGCAACTCTTGCACGAAAGGGTTTTGGGCGTGAGAGGAACTCTTTTGGACGTCCAAGGATATTTTATAGACTTCCAAATCTCTCCCTTGTCTAATTGAAATAGAAGTCTTACTTCCAAAACAATTAGCAACTTTCTCCTTTCCAAACTCTTATTTCTAGAGTCCAAGTCGGATTAGTGTTTTCCAATATCTTGGGCTAGCGTGGGGACCACTAGGGATTCCTTAGAAAGCTGGCTCCAACTGGAACACCGCGACCCCACATCTCATGTGCAATCCGGGCCCACAGTTAATTGCAAATAACACCACTATATAAATGCAATTGCACTCCAGTCTTAGGAATAAATTACAATGAAGACCCTAAACTTCCCAATTACCACAAGTAGGCCCCTCTATCAATATCCGTGGATCAATTGGAATAAATCCGTCTCTTCCAATCTAAGTTCCACATCTTATTATCCTTGAGCCCCAATCAATCACAGTAATCATCAGTACCATCCAATTAACTCTTAATTGAGATGGGTGCGCACTTACTAATGACAAATCCATTAATTGGCACAAGGGGATAATAGAGATAGATTCCATTTTGATCATTCAACGTTCCCACAGTTCTACTACCATATACCCAAGACACCGAGGTGTTAACCTATAGTCGGTCTCACTCATTGGTGACTCAAAGCAAATGAATAGATAGAAACTTGAGTTCGTCAATGTCTCAGGATTGAGGGCCTATTGCTAGGGAATTATGAAATCATACCTTATTATTGAGACGGAATACCATAAGGTGCATCTCATGGTCCTTCAATACATCCAATGTACCGGCACTATTGATCCAGAATCTTACATTCTGATGATCGAGACAAATCACACTATCTCATAGTGATCAAAGTGCTGCAACCTTATCAAATGAGATGCCCAGTCTCATTACTGGTTGTGAAGCTATTTAAGTATAAGATTTGTGACATATATCTCCCGCAGTGGATCTCATCCATGCACATATATCACATCTAATATACTAATGGGACCCGGTTCAACTCATGAACCATTATGTCATACGTATTGGTCATGTGCATAAAGTAGTAAAATAACATTCATCTCATGAAAGTAAAGCATGATTTTATTGATAAATAAAGAAATTAATCAATTTATTACATCAACTGATGGATTGAGTCCACAAAAACTAACAGCCCCAACGCATGTTGATCTGCCAAATCTGATTTCCCACGTACTCGGAACCGAAGGCCGGGACACAGGTAGAGCACGCTGCGCGCTCCCAGCGGCCACTGACAGCCCAACGGCATGACCATCATCCTTACTTAGCCAACACGCACGGGACACCGCATGGGGGCCTGCCATATTCGATTTCCCACCAGCTTGGAACAAAGGCCAGGAACCAACGCCGTGCGCTGTCACGGGGGCAGTGTTTTTGCGCAGCAAACCCCGTGCGGCCTTAGCACGTTCTACCGATTGAATGCACTTAGTTAGCCTTTCTCCTTAGCAAGTAGAACCTTGCTAGTTAGAAGCCCCAAGAGTACCTCAAAGAGAAAACCCACACACAAGAAGAGAGAGAAGCTCTGAGAATACAAAGAATGCTCTTGCTTTGGATGATTTATAAGTGAGGGTGGGGGTCTCCTTTTATAGGCAAAATCCCCCTTTACATCGATGGCTTGGATCTTGCTTCTAGAGTATTCTTACGATCCAAGGGCGACATTTGATTGGTATATACATCATCCATGACATCACCATCTATTTGACATAAGCCATGACATCACCATCTATTTGACATAAGCCATGACATCATGGTTCTAGAAAGTTCTACATATTTCTACAAGGCTCCCAAAAACTTTGCCAACTAGGATGTCTGTATGGCGCCCAGTAGGCATCCACATGGCGCCACTTTGTTGATGATGTGTCAGTTTGTTACAGCGCGCAGCGCGCGCGTGACAGCTGCCCGCCAAACGGCCCGCCCGGCACGCTGTGAACAATGCGGGAGGGGCTGCGGAAATTGATTCCCCACGCACGGGGTATAAATGACCAGAAACGAGTACAGGCAAGCCGCGCACGCCCGCCCGCACCCAGGCACACAACAAACTGCCCGACATGGCCGACAGGCAGTGCAGATTGCTGTGCACGTGGCTACGGGCGGGCGAGCAGGGCTTGCTCGTACTCATTTCTAGCCGTTTATACCCCGCATGCACGGCCCAACGCACGAGGATCTGCCAAATCTGATTTCCCACATACTCGGAACCAATGGCTGGGACACAGGCTGAGCACGCTGTGCGCGCCCAGCGGCCATTGACTGCCCAACGGCATGACCATCATCCAACACGCACGGGGCACCGCATGGGGGCCTGCCATATCCGATTTCCGACCAGCTTGGAACAAAAGGCAGGAACATAGGCCAGGCGCGCAGCGCGCGCGCGACAGCTGCCCGCGCAACGGCCCGACCAGCATGCTGTGAACAATGTGGGAGGGGCTGCGGAAGTTGAATCCCCATGCGCGGGGTATAAACGGCCAGAAACCGGTACAGGCAAGCCGCGCGCGCCCGCCCGCACCCAGGCGCACAGAAAACTGCCCGACGTGGCCGATAGGCAGCGCAGTTTGCTGTGTGCGTGGCTCTGCGGGCTGGCGGGCGGGCGTGCGGGGATTGCCTGTACCGGTTTCTAGACGTTTATACCCCGCGGGTGGGGAATCAATTTCCGCAGCCCCCCAAACCCTATATAGTATAAAAACACGCGCGC
Organism: Sextonia rubra; assembly: GCA_037013555.1. Taxonomy (NCBI): domain Eukaryota; kingdom Viridiplantae; phylum Streptophyta; class Magnoliopsida; order Laurales; family Lauraceae; genus Sextonia; species Sextonia rubra. The sequence continues at coordinate 709,655 of JASUAD010000022.1, read as the reverse complement.
GCGCGCCGCACCGCACTTAGCACTTTGCACTTGGCACTTGGCACTTGGCACTTGGCACTTAAAAATTTGAAAGCGAGCAACCGGGCAACAGAGGCTAGGCGTGCAACCCGCACCATTTTCCCCACGTGGAACCGGCAGCCTAGGCTAGCCAACGTGCCCAGCGCAACAGCAGAGGGTCCGCCAACTCGGACTTCACACCAACATAGGGCAAAGGGCCGGAACCGAGGCAGGGCACCCAGCGCACGCCCACCCGCACCCACGCGCATGGCTGACTGCCCAACGGCCTGCCCAGCATCCCCACTTAGCCAACAGGCACGGGGCAACGTATGAGGAACTGCCCAATCGGCTTTCCCACCAATTTTATGCAAAAGGCAGGGACCGAGGCTAGGCATGCAGAGCGCGCGCCCGCCAGCAGCCCTGTGCACTGCTTACTGCCAAATCTGATTTCCCACCACCTTGGAACACGAGGCAGAGGCCGTTGCCAAGCACGCAGCCCGCCCAGCGCACGCCCGCAGTGACACGGGGCAAAGGGCCGGAACCGTGGCAGGGCACCAAGCGCGCGCCCGCCCGCACCCACGCGCACGGCTGACTGCCCAACGGCCTGCCCAGAGTCCCCACTTAGCCAACAGGCACGGGGCAAAGTATGAGGGCCTGCCCAACCGGCTTTCCCACCGATTTTACGGAAAAGGCAGGGACCGAGGCTAGGCACGCAGAGCCCGCGCCCGCCAACAGCCCTGTGCACAACTAACTGCCGAATCTGATTTCCCACCACCTTGGAACACGAGGCAAAGGCCTTTGCCAGGCACGCAGCCCGCCCAGCGCGCGCCCGCAGCAACATGGGGCAAAGGGCCGGAACCGTGGCAGGGCACCCAGCGCGCCCGCCCGCACCCACGCGCACGGCTGACTGCCCAATGGCCGGCCCAGCGTCCCTGATGAGTCTTTAAAAATGCATGTTTTCATACATATTTTGACCCATTTTAAGGACTTATTAACTTGAAAGAGCCTCATTTAGTGTGATATAATGGTTTAATTCATTTTAAATTCATTTTTATATTTTTCTGCATAAATTGCTTAAAAATCACAGTTTTTGCATAAATTTATGAAACCTGCTATTTTTGGAAAGTCTATTTTTGGAAAGTTTTGTGAAAATAATTTTTCTCATGAAATAAATTGAATTCTCTTCATCATTAGTTCATTCATACAAAATCATGAAGAATGATGTACATTTTTATTATCATTTCATGAGAAATGGGCCCACAGTCATGCATATGTGATATTAGGGGTAAAATTGTCTTTTCACATGAATTCACATCTGTTTTGTAGGAAATTGATTATATGGGTCCCATTTGTAAAGAATTGAGGCAAGGAATTGATTTTCAAAAGAAAGGAGAGCAGAATTGAAGAGAAAAGGGAATTGGAAGAAAATTGTAAAAAGTCGGCTTCATGGTCCCACACACACATGCACATGTGTGGGGCACACTTGTAAAACATCCAAGATGGGGTCCATTTACTTGTTACACATTTTCAAGAGATTTTGAAGAGAATTTGAAGAATATCTCATCAAAGATGGACAAGGAAAGCCACATAGGAGTTCTTTTTTGAGAAAGAGAAGATTTAATTGAAAAAAAATGCAAAAAAATATCCAAGCAACCTATTCCACGTCCAAAAGAGATTTTGGATCAGATTTTGAATGAAAATGTAAAGGAAAAAATCAAGGGAGAATTATCTAGAAGATCTCTTCAAGTTTGGAGCTAACAAGGAGAACTTTCCAAAAAAGGAAAGTTGACGATGCAAAGAGATAAAAGGGGAAGTTCTACACCTCATGTGGGCCAAGTTTGATTCTAAGAGAGGATTCTTATCTCTATTTCATCTCTCAAAAGATCTCAATGCAAGGTGGCAAAGACAAAGAAGGAAAGAAGCATCCAAGAGGGATTTCTGGACAAAACAAGCAAGGAAAGAAGAGAAAAATAAAAAGAAAAAAATCCCCAAGGATATTGCACGTCCAAAGCATTGGTTGGAGCCCTTTTTTCTTTCATTTTTTAATTATTTTTAATATTTTAAAGTTTGAGAAGGAGTAGGACTTGAAAAAGTATAAATAGGGCACCCTTCTCCCATATTCTTCATGGAAGAATTACCCACCTCCCACCTCTAGATTTCTACACTCCATCTCTCCCTCTCTTCTTCTCTCCATCTCAAGTCATCAAGGAGGCTTAGCCCTAAAGCCACACCACCAACCTTGAAGATCAACTAGAAGGAGGAATTCTTTTCCATCCTAGTATGTATAATCTTTTGGTTCAATTTTTTTTTCATCTTATGTAAAGGATTGTCATACTAGTTCAATAATATTCATCTTCTTATTCTTCTTATTCTTATGGTTGTATGATTGCTTGATTTGTGTTTTTCTTGTTTGGATTGACGACCCAAATAAAGAGCATACTTTAAGAAATTATTAGGCCTAGACTAAGGGAGAATTTGAGTGAATATACCGCCTTTGACTTCTTGTTATTACCGCCTTTTAACTTCAGTTATACCGCCTTTGACTTCCTGCAATTTTTATTTTCTTTCATTGCACTTTTAATTTTAAATTTCTACAATTTTATTTTCCTACACTTCTATTTTATTTTCTGCACTTTTGTTATTTTTCTTGTTACATTCACATTGATTTTAAGTTTTGTTTTTGCATAGTTTGATGGTTGGATTAGGAATCATTGCATCTATTTTCTTATCATAAGATTTTGTGCATATTTAAGTTGATAAAAATTAAGCCTTCAGATCTGAATCTAATGATTAAATTCGGACTCAATTTATAAACAGCATAACTTAATAGTTTCAGCAAACTGCAAAAAAAAACAGTTTTTGACAAAAAGTTCGAAGTGGGTAGACCAATCAAATCATAGTATTTTTCTTTAAAACTTGGCAAAATTAAAGTTTAGGATGTGGTCTTTCATTCCCCAAAATTTTAGATCAAAATAATTTCGGAAGGTTTATGAACCAGAGGCTTAAACTTTGCCAATCAGTCAACCCGAATCAGAATTCCTGCACAGGATTTTGCAAAGTTGTCATATTCATGCATTCATAACTATTTCGTTTTAGATCCTTTTTCACTTTCATTTTTTTTGTTGGTTTCTTGAATCAGTAGAGCATGAATTCCAGCCATTAAATTTAGATTTAGGATGTATTAGAATAGTTCAAATCATGCATAATATTTGCATCAACATACTAGTTTTTCATACTTAGAATTTTTCAGCATCTCATGGCATGCATTGCATTATTAATTTTACTAACTTTCTAATTTTAATTTTGTTTCTACTTTTATGTTTTTGATTGTTTTAGTTAATTTCCATAATTAAATATCTTTCTAAACTTGTTTTAATTGAAGGTTTTAAATTGAAAAGTTTACTGGTTTTGGAAATTCTAACCTAGGAAAGTTTCTAATTTTTTTTATTTTGTTTTTAACATTGTTTAGTTTAGTTAGTTTCTAATTTTAGTTTTTATTTTTGGAAGTTCTAACTTGTGTTTTAGTTTTGCAGCAATTTTAGTTTTATTTTAGGAATTTTTAGATTTAGGAAAGTTTCTTTCACTAGTTTGTAACTAATTTAATTTTGGTAAGTAGAATGTATGTATTTGTTAGATTATAAATTAGGCTAGTTTTAGATTTTTATTTAAGACAGGTTACAAGTTAAAAATACCTTAAACACATTGCTCCCTGAGGATCGACCTGGTCTCACTAGTTTTATTACTACATCGCAGCTCTGCACTTGGAATTCACGATCAAGTTTTTGGCGCCGTTGCCGGGGAGCGCCGTTTAAGGTAACTTTTCTAACTTTCCTTATTTACATTGCTTGTGGGTGTGGTTTAATTTTGGCATCTGGCTAGAAATTGGAGGACATGCGTGGAATGATGAGTCGCCCTAATTTGGAATAGGAATGTGCATGGAATGCTAGAAAGTACACATCACTGCTATTTTTAGAAACTTTCTAAAATCAGGAAAAGTTACTGTTTTTTAACTTGTCTCAACTTCTTTTGGGAAGAAAGTATACCAAAAGTGATCTAATCATTGTCCTTAATCTTCTCGGTGTCTAAGAAAGCCTTTGCCCCTGTAGTGCGCGACAGCTTGTCTGTTCAGGAAACTGGTCCTTCAAACGGGTCCATCTGTGACTCTACCACTTCCTGGTGGCTAACTGGCCGAGTTGGTTTCATAAGACCGGATTGGAGAACTAGAGGAAACTTTTCAACCTTAAGGAGTTGCTTAGACGTCTTTTTTTTCTAACTTAGGTTTTTTTTTATTTTTCTTTTAAAAAAAAAGCATTTGTGGGAATCCACAAACATGAGACTTAATAATGGGCAAACTAATGGGAATGGAATCAATACTGATGGCCCACCAAAGTCTTGGCGTACCTTGTGTGAACAAGAAAGAATTGAAAAGTTACATCAAAGAAATTGTTCAGCTAGATCTTATGAATGGGAATGGGCCAATCACTATGATCATTATTACAATGAGGAATTTGAGGATTTTAATGGAATGGTTAGTTCAGATGATCCACCAATAAGGGTCCCACATGATTACCCACACCTCACACAATCATTCACTCATTCTGATACGGATGTGGGATTTCAATGGCGAGCTGAATCAAATTCAAATCAATGGCATTACCATAATGAAATGGATAACATGTGTGGTCCAAATTAGGATGATCACTCACTAAACAATTGGCGTAATGGGCCCAATATGGATCATGTCTCTTATTCCCAAGAATTTATTCAGGCTGGGTTGTACGACTATCCCTCGCAGGATACATCATATGTACCCCCTTCTTCTCCCTGGTCATATGCACCTCATAATCCCTCTCCGCCTGAATGGTCATATGAACCACCACCACCCCTGAAGAATTCTTTGGAGGATACTTTAGCCAAATTGATTGAGTTCACACACAATGCCATGCAAACCATACAACAAAATGAACAACACATGAAAAGCCTAATGACTTCGATTAATCAAACCGGGCTTGAAATGAGAAAACAAAATGCCACTCTTGGAATTAAAGATGATCCTACATTCATTGAAAATCTCATAGTTATGGATCACACAAACACACAGTGGATATCCAAGGGTGTACATGAGTACATGGATGATGGTGTGATGCATGAACCAATTGATGAATCACATGAGCCTATGTGCCCCACTTTTCCTCAGTACCGGCCATTCCACTTCATTAAAGAGGAATCAATGCCCTTTTACATAAATCCTTTCTATGATTCCGATTCCTCTGATGAATTTGGCATTGTAGTCCTTCACAAATTTGATGTTCCTACAATTGAGGAAACTGCAAATGAACCTACTAAGCCTCAAAAGGAAGATTACAATTGGGAGGATGACCCCATTTTTTAGATTTCTGAGTTGAATAATCTGGAATCTTTAGAATCATGTACTGACTTCTTCATGAAATCTGATGATCCAACCCTTAGAGAAATTGCCCTTGCATTTATTGGCCCTCAATGTTATTCAGAAAAACTTGCAGAATTAAGGAATAGTGGTCCCATTCAGACACCCAAGTCCGATAATTTGGAATCCTTTCAGCTCGTGCCTAAACAGACTGTGGAAATCAATTTAAAAGAATTTGTGGCACGCGAGGACCTAGGGCCACCTAGCTGTTCATTGCATCCTCTCCTCTCTTTCAGATATCCATTTTTAAGGGAGGAGGAAGAAATTTTCTTTATGGTCCCTTCTTCACACAGTCTACAGAAATATGCAATCCTCATGGTTTCATCTCTTTCTGTGCTTCTTGTAAACTGTGTGGAGGAAAATTTCATTTGGGATCCGGGTGGACTCATGATTTCGAATTCAGTAGTGTAGTTTTTTTTCTTTTCTTTTTAGTATCGATATTTCCTTTTAGAATAGCTTCTTGCCTTTTTGTTCTTGTTTTTCTATTTTGTTTAACTTTGGACAGGGAGCAGCTCGAACACATCTTCAGGTGACTTTTTCTCTCTACTCTCATTTACATTTATATTTCCTCATGTTATTTTTACAATTCTTTATTGCATGCATAAACATCGAGGACGATGTTCATCTTAGGATGGGGGATGGGAACAAGCACGCTTGTCCAATTTTAGACAAAATTTTTTTTGATTTTTCTATCACTTTTATCATTTTAGTCAGTTTTTAATGATTTTAGTTTTTTTTAAAAAACAAAAAAAATTAGGACCTTTATTTCTTTTTCGTTGGTATTTATTTTTCATTTTGGAAAATAAATTTTTCAAAAGAATTGAAGCGATTTGAAGATATATAGAAATCTGGAATTTTGATACTTTTGGAAGGAAGTAAAAAGAAAGTTTGCATTTTCTAAAGGAAAAAACCTATCAGAAGATTACCAAAACTTGCTCTTCACATACACACACGTATACATTTTTCAAAATTTTGGATATGAAGCTTTGATGCTGTTTGTTTTTGGAATTTTTCTGGAGAATACAATGTGAACTTGAAATTTAGTTTGTAGATATTTTTGTTTCCTAGTTCATTTTTGAAACCAAAATGAATTAATTCGAGTGAAATGAGAACTACCACCTAGTATTTACTTTGGTTTAAAAAAAAAGAGTGAAAATAAAAAAAAGAGCATATAATGAGCAATTTATGACTAGTTTGGGTTCGTAGCCTTTTTAACTCGAGCTAGTAAGCCCGGAGGGATATTTCCATATCTAGTACCCTAAAGCCATCTGGTTTGGGAGTCATTGGCCTAACGCTCGCTACATGGGTTAAATAGAAAGCTTAATGGACCTAAACATTGAACAGTCACAGAAAAAAAAAAAAGAAAATAAAGATGAATTATGGCCCAACGAGTGTCCGTAGAAATTTTCAAGGGATATGTGCGGAAATGCATAAGGACTAAGTTTGCTCCTTAGATCTCAACTTTTGCTATATCATATGAACTTGGAAAATTCTACGTTGGAAAAAGTAAGAGAGTGAAGAGTGTCCGTAAGAGTTTGCAAGGAAGTATGTGCGAGGAAGGACAAGGACTAGATTTGCTCTCTGGATTCTAACTTTTCTTATATCGTATGAACTTGGGAACTCTTGCGTCGGAAAAAGATAGTGAGAGAAAAAGAGGCCAACCGAAGTAAATAGTGAAGTGGCAACTATCTTAGTAACTTTGAGAGGAAATTTCTTTTTGCTAAATTTCAGGGGATCAGACTATTTGAAGGAAAAATTCTATTTTTGCAGCATTATTGTAGAATATCCGAAATAGGTTTTTGATGTATACAGTTTCCCACAATGCACGCAAGTTGGTTTGAATTTGAGAAAGTTTTTGAGAATAGAATTGTGGACTGGAATTTGAAAAGTCTGAAAGTGTAATTATTCCAGATTTCGAAAATATCTGATATGAGTGAATTTTCTTTTGGGGAATTTCTTTTCTCTTTTTTTCATTTGTTTTTTTTTCATTAAACAAAAAAAGAGAATTTTGTGGGTATATTCACTGTAAACTCTCACGAGGCACAACTCGTCCACTAGAGGGAACCTAGGGGTTTAAGGGCTTGCTGCATAAACTAAATGCAGTCGAGAGTGCCAGCGAAAGTGGCGTTGCATTCATGTTTAATTTTATTGCATTGCATTAGTTTAAGATTAGATTAGGTTAGGATGAATTCCTCATATTTTATCACATTTTTTGCTAGGGACTAGCAAAACGCTGGTTGGGGGGTGCAAAAACTTGATCGTGAACTCCAAGTGCAGAGCTACGATGTAGTAATAAAACTGGTGAGACCAGGTCGATCCTCAGGGAGCAATGTGTTTAAGGTATTTTTAACTTGTAACCTGTCTTAAATAAAAATCTAAAACTAGCCTAATTTATAATCTAACAAATACATACATTCTACTTACCAAAATTAAATTAGTTACAAACCAGTGAAAGAAACTTTCCTAAATCTAAAAATTCCTAAAATAAAACTAAAATTGCTGCAAAACTAAAACACAAGTTAGAACTTCCAAAAATAAAAACTAAAATTAGAAACTAACTAAACTAAACAATGTTAAAAACAAAATAAAAAAAATTAGAAACTTTCCTAGGTTAGAATTTCCAAAACCAGTAAACTTTCCAATTTAAAACGTTCAATTAAAACAAGTTTAGAAAGATATTTAATTATGGAAATTAACTAAAACAATCAAAAACATAAAAGTAGAAACAAAATTAAAATTAGAAAGTTAGTAAAATTAATAATGCAATGCATGCCATGAGATGCTGAAAAATTCTAAGTATGAAAAACTAGTATGTTGATGCAAATATTATGCATGATTTGAACTATTCTAATACATCCTAAATCTAAATTTAATGGCTGGAATTCATGCTCTACTGATTCAAGAAACCAACAAAAAAAATGAAAGTGAAAAAGGATCTAAAACGAAATAGTTATGAATGCATGAATATGACAACTTTGCAAAATCCTGTGCAGGAATTCTGATTCGCGTTGACTGATTGGCAAAGTTTAAGCCTCTGGTTCATAAACCTTCCGGAATTATTTTGATCTGAAATTTTGGGGAATGAAAGACCACATCCTAAACTTTAATTTTGCCAAGTTTTAAAGAAAAATACTATGATTTGATTGGTCTACCCACTTCGAACTTTTTGTCAAAAACTGTTTTTTTGCAGTTTGCTGAAACTATTAAGTTATGCTGTTTATAAATTGAGTCCGAATTTAATCATTAGATTCAGATCTGAAGGCTTAATTTTCATCAACTTAAATATGCACAAAATCTTATGATAAGAAAATAGATGCAATGATTCCTAATCCAACCATCAAACTATGCAAAAACAAAACTTAAAATCAATGTGAATGTAACAAGAAAAATAACAAAAGTGCAGAAAATAAAATAGAAGTGCAGGAAAATAAAATTGTAGAAATTTAAAATTAAAAGTGCAATGAAAGAAAATAAAAATTGCAGGAAGTCAAAGGCGGTATAACTGAAGTTAAAAGGCGGTAATAACAAGAAGTCAAAGGCGGTATATTCACTCAAATTCTCCCTTAGTCTAGGCCTAATAATTTCTTAAAGTATGCTCTTTATTTGGGTCGTTAATCCAAACAAGAAAAACACAAATCAAGCAATCATACAACCATAAGGATAAGAAGAATAAGAAGATGAATATTATTGAACTAGTATGACAATCCTTTACATAAGATGAAAAAAAAATTGAACCAAAAGATTATACATACTAGGATGGAAAAGAATTCCTCCTTCTAGTTGATCTTCAAGGTTGGTGGTGTGGCTTTAGGGCTAAGCCTCCTTGATGACTTGAGATGGAGAGAAGAAGAGAGGGAGAGATGGAGTGTAGAAATCTAGAGGTGGGAGGTGGGTAATTCTTCCATGAAGAATATGGGAGAAGGGTGCCCTATTTATACTTTTTCAAGTCCTACTCCTTCTCAAACTTTAAAATATTAAAAATAATTAAAAAATGAAAGAAAAAAGGGCTCCAACCAATGCTTTGGACGTGCAATATCCTTGGGGATTTTTTTCTTTTTATTTTTCTCTTCTTTCCTTGCTTGTTTTGTCCAGAAATCCTTCTTGGATGCTTCTTTCCTTCTTTGTCTTTGCCACCTTGCATTGAGATCTTTTGAGAGATGAAATAGGGATAAGAATCCTCTCTTAGAATCAAACTTGGCCCACATGAGGTGTAGAACTTCCCCTTTTATCTCTTTGCATCGTCAACTTTCCTTTTTTGGAAAGTTCTCCTTGTTGGCTCCAAACTTGAAGAGATCTTCTAGATAATTCTCCCTTGATTTTTTCCTTTACATTTTCAATCAAAATCTGATCCAAAATCTCTTTTGGACGTGGAATAGGTTGCTTGGATATTTTTTTGCATTTTTTTTCAATTAAATCTTCTCTTTCTCAAAAAAGAACTCCTATGTGGCTTTCCTTGTCCATCTTTGATGAGATATTCTTCAAATTCTCTTCAAAATCTCTTGAAAATGTGCAACAAGTAAATGGACCCCATCTTGGATGTTTTACAAGTGTGCCCCACACATGTGCATGTGTGTGTGGGACCATGAAGCCGACTTTTTACAATTTTCTTCCAATTCCCTTTTCTCTTCAATTCTGCTCTCTTTTCTCTTGAAAATCAATTCCTTGCCTCAATTCTTTACAAATGGGACCCATATAATCAATTTCCTACAAAACAGATGTGAATTCATGTGAAAAGACAATTTTACCCCTAACATCACATATGCATGACTGTGGGCTCATTTCTCATGAAATGATAATAAAAATGTACATCATTCTTCATGATTTTGTATGAATGAACTAATGATGAAGAGAATTCAATTTATTTCATGAGAAAAATTATTTTCACAAAACTTTCCAAAAATAGACTTTCCAAAAATAGCAGGTTTCATAAATTTATGCAAAAACTGTGATTTTTAAGCAATTTATGCAGAAAAATATAAAAATGAATTTAAAATGAATTAAACCATTATATCACACTAAATGAGGCTCTTTCAAGTTAATAAGTCCTTAAAATGGGTCAAAATGTGTATGAAAACATGCATTTTTAAAGACTCATCAGTCCCCACTTAGCCAACAGGCACGGGGCAACGTATGAGGGCCGGCCCAACCGGCTTTCCCACCGATTTTACACAAAAGGCAGGGACCGAGGCTAGGCACGAAGAGCGCGCGCCCGCCAGCAGCCTTGTGCACAGTTAACTGCCGAATCTGATTTCCCACCCCGTTGGAACACGAGGCAGAGGCCGTTGCCAGGCGCGCAGCCCGCCCAGCGCACGCCCGCAGCGACATGGGGCAAAGGGCCGGAACCGTGGCAGGGCACCCAGCGCGCACCCGCCCACACCCATGCGCACGGCTGACTGCCGAACGGCCTGCCCAGCGTCCCCACTTAGGCGACAGGCACGGGGCAACGTATAAGGGCCTGCCCAATCGGCTTTCCCACCAATTTTACGCAAAATGCAGGGACCGAGGCTAGGCATGCAGAGCGCGCGCCCGCCAGCAGCCCCGTGCACAACTAACTGCCAAATCTGATTTCCCACCACCTTGGAACACGAGGCAGAGGCCGTTGCCAGGCACGCAGGCCGCCCAGCGCGCTCCCGCAGCGCACGCCCGACAGCAGCCATCTGCCCAATCGGAAGGCCTGCCAAATCAGATATCCCACAAAGTTGGAAAAAAAGGCCGGGGCAGAGGCAGAGCGCGCAGCGCGCGGCCGACAACAGCCCTGCGCGTGACTGCCCGCCCAATGGCCCGACCGGCATGCCAAGAACAATGAGGGAGAGGCTACGGAAACTGATTCCCCACGCGCGGGGTATAAATGGCCAGAAATGAGTACAGGCAAGCACTGCGCCCCCGCCCGCACCAAGGCGCCCAGCAAACTGCCCGACGTGCCCAGCCGGCAGCACAGCAACATGCCCGACATGCCCGCCCGCACATGACGGGCTGCCAGAAACGATTTCCCACCCGGTCGGAACAAATGGCCGAAACCGATGGAAGCCACGCTGCGTGCAGGCTCGGCACGATGGGCGCGCCCAACAAACCGAAGGACCGACCGGTGTCGTTCTTTACCCAATAGGCACCGCACACAGTATAGGAGGGGCTACGGAAATTGATTCCTCACGCGCGGGGTATAAACGGCCAGAAATGAGTACAGGCATGCACCGCGCGCCCGCCCGCAACCAGGCGCCCAGCAAACTGCCCGAGGTGCCCAGCAGGCGGCACAGCAACGTGCCCGACGTGCTCGCCCGCACAAGAGGGACTGCTAGAACCGATTTCCCACCCGGTTGGAACAAATGGCCGCGACCGATGGAACGCACGCTGCGCGCGCGCCCGCCACGGTGGGCACGTCCAACAAACCGAAGGACCAACCGTGGTCGTTCCCTAGCCGATAGGCACCGCATACTGTATAGGAGGGGCTACGGAAATTGATTCCTCACGCGCGGGGTATAAACGGCCAGAAATCAGTACAGGTAGGCGCCGGACGCCCGCCCTCACCCAGCGCCCAGCAAACTGCCCGACGTGCCCAGCGGGCAGCACAATGACATGCCCGACGTGCTCGCCCGCACAAAAGGGGCTGCCAAAATGAATCAGGCACCGAATGAGGGTCTGCCAAAATCTTATTTCCCACCAAGATGGAACAAAGGGCCGAAACCGATGACAGGCACGCAGCTCGCGACCGACCGCAGCCATCTGCACGGCTAACTGCCCAGAGGCCTGGTCGGCTTCCTTACTTACCCAACATGCGCAGCCCAACACATGAGGGTCTGCCAAAGCTGATTTCCCGCAAAGTCAGAACAAGAGGCCGGGGCAGACGCAGAGCATGCTGTGCGCGCACGACCGCAGCAATGTGCACGGCTGATTGCCCAACGGCCTGACACGCATCCTTACCTAGCCCACATGGACCGGGCAACGAATGAGGGTCTGCCAAATCTGATTTCTCACCACCTTGGAACAAAAGGCCGGGACCGATGCCTGGCACGCAGCGCGCGCCCAATTGCAGCCACCTGCATAGCTGACTGCCCAACGGCCAGGCAGACATCCTTACTCACACAACGTGCACAGCCCAGCGCAGGCGGGCTAGCCAAATCGGATTTCCCACAAACTCGGAACCAAAGGCCGCGACAGAGGTGGCGCACGCTGCGCGCACGCAGTGGCCTCGACGGCATTCCTCACTACTTCATGCCAAATCTGATTTCCCACAAACTCGGAACCAAAGGCCAGGACAGAGGCAGAGCACGCTGCGCGCGCCCAGCGGCCTGGCCGGCCTCCTCACTTACCCAACATGCACGGCCCTTCGCACGGGGGTCTGCCAAATCTGATTTCCCACAAACTCGGAACCAAAGGCCGGGACAGAGGCAGGGCACGCTGCGCTCGCCCAACTGCAGCCATGTGCACAGCTGACTGCCCAACGGCCTGACCCGCATCGTTACCCGGCCAACATGCACCGGGCAACGATTGAGGGTCTGCCAAATCTGATTTCCCACCACCTCAGAACAAAAGGCCAGGACCGATGCCAGGCATGCAGCGCGCCCGACAGCAGCAATCTGCACAGCTAATAGCCCAGCGGCTAGACCAACACCCGTACTCGCCCCACATGCACGGCCCAACGCATGTTGATCTGCCAAATCTGATTTCCCACGTACTCGGAACCGAAGGCCGGGACATAGGTAGAGCACGCTGCGCGCTCCCAGCGGCAACTGACAGCCCAACGGCATGACCATCATCCTTACTTAGCCAACACGCACGGGACACCGCATGGGGGCCTGCCATATCCGATTTCCCACCAGCTTGGAACAAAGGCCAAGAACCAACGCAGAGCGCGCAGCGCGCGCGCGACAGCTGCCTGCCAAACGGCCCGCCCGACACGCTGTGAACAATGCGGGAGGGGCTGCGGAAATTGATTCCCCACGCGCGGGGTATAAATGGCCAGAAACGAGTACAGGCAAGCCGCGCACGCCCGCCCACACCCGGGCTCACAGCAAACTGCCCGACGTGGCCGACAGGCAGCGCAGTTTGCTGTGCACGTGGCTGCGGGCAGGCGAGCAGGGCTTGCCCGTACTCATTTCTAGCCGTTTATACCCCGCATGCACGGCCCAACGCACGAGGATCTGCCAAATCAGATTTCCCACATACTCGGAACCAAAGGCCGGGACACAGGCTGAGCACGCTGTGCGCGACCAGTGGCCACTGACTGCCCAACGGCATGACCATCATCCAACACGCACGGGGCACTGCATGGGGGCCTGCCATATCCGATTCCCGACCAGCTTGGAACAAAAGGCAGGAACATAGGCCAGGCGCGCAGCGCGCGGCGACAGCTGCCCGCGCAACGGCCCGACCAGCATGCTGTGAACAATGTGGGAGGGGCTGCGGAAATTGATTCCCCACGCGCGGGGTATAAACGGCCAGAAACCAGTACAGGGAAGCCACGCGCGCCCGCCCGCACCCAGGCGCACAGAAAACTGCCCGACGTGGCCGACAGGCAGCGCAGTTTGCTGTGCGCGTGGCTCTGCAGGCTATCGGGCGGGCGCGCGGGGATTGCCTGTACTGGTTTCTAACCGTTTATACCCAGCGCGTGGGGAATCAATTTCCGCAGCCCCCCAAACCCTATATAGTATAAAAACACGCGCGCGCGCACCGCACCGCACTTAGCACTTTGCACTTGGCACTTGGCACTTAAAAATTTGAAAGCGAGCAACCGGGCAGCAGAGGCTAGGCGTGCAACCAGCACCATTTTCTCCACGTGGAACCGGCAGCCTAGGCTAGCCAACGTGCCCAGCGCAACAACAGAGGGTCCGCCAACTCGGACTTCACACCAACATAGGGCAAAGGGCCGGACCGAGGCAGGGCACCCAGCGCACGCCCGCCCGCACCCACGCACACGGCTGACTGCCCAACGGCCTGCCCAGCATCCCCACTTAGCCAACAGGCACGGGGCAACGTATGAGGAACTGCCCAATCGGCTTTCCCACCAATTTTAAGCAAAAGGCATGGACCGAGGCTAGGCATGCAGAGCGCGCGCCCGCCAGCGGCCCTGTGCACTGCTTACTGCCAAATCTGATTTCCAACCACCTTGGAACACGAGGCAAAGGCCGTTGCCAGGCACGCAGCCCGCCCAGCGCGCCCCCGCCCGCACCCATGCGCACGGCTGACTGCCCAACGGCCTGCCCAGCGTCCTCACTTAGCCAACAAGCACGGGGCAACGTATGAGGGCCTGCCCAACCTGCTTTCCCACTGATTTTACGCAAAAGGCAGGGACCGAGGCTAGGCACGCAGAGCGCACGCCCGCCAGCAGCCCTGTGCCCAACTAACAGCCGAATCTGATTTCCCACCACCTTGGAACACGAGGCAGAGGCCGTTGCCAGGCACGCAGCCCGCCTAGCGCGCGCCCGCAGCGACTGGCGCAAAGGGCCGGAACCGTGGCAGGGCACCCAGCCCGCGCCCGCCCGCACCCACGCGCATGGCTGACTGCCCAACGGCCTGCCCAGCGTCCCCACTTAGCCAACGGCACGGGGCAATGTATGAGGGCCTGCCCAACCGGCTTTCCCACCGATTTTACGGAAAAGGCAGGGACCGAGGCTAGGCACGTAGAGCGCGCGCCCGCCAGCAGCCCTGTGCAGAGCTAATTGCCGAATCTGATTTCCCACCACCTTGGAACACGAAGCAGAGGCCGTTACCAGGCACGCAGCCCGCCCAGCGCGCGCCCTCAGCGACATGGGGCAAAGGGTCGGAACCGTGGCAGGGCACCCAGCGCGCGCTCGCCCCGACCCACGCGCACGGCTGACTGCCCAACGGCCTGCCCAGCGTCCCCACTTAGCCAACAGGCACGGGGCAACGTATAAGGGCCTGCCCAATCAGCTTTCCCACCAATTTTACGCAAAAGCAGGGATTGAGGCTAGGCATGCAGAGCGCGCGCCCGCCAGCAGCCCCGTGCACAGCGAACTGCCAAATCTGATTTCCCACCACCTTGGAACACGAGGCAGAGGCCGTTGCCAGGCACGCAGCCCGCACAGCGCTCGCCCGACGACAGCCATCTGCCGGGCGGGAAGACAGGCGTTCTCCCTCACCGAACACGCACGGCCCACCGCATGAGGGCCAGCCAAATCTGATATCCCAGAAAGTCGGAACAAAAGGCCGGGGCAGAGGCTGAGCGCGCAGCGCCCGGCCGACAACAGCCCTGCGCGCGACTGCTCGCCCAATGGCCCGACCGGCATGCCAAGAACAATGTGGGAGAGGCTACGGAAACTGATTCCGCACGTGCAGGGTATAAACGGCCAGAAATGAGTACAGGCAAGCACTGCGCCCTCGCCCGCACCCAGGCTCCCAGCAAACTGCCCGTCGTGCCCAGCAGGCAGCACAGCAACGTGCCCGACATGCCTGCCAGCACATGACGGGCTGCCAGAACCGATTTCCCACCCGGTTGGAACAAATGGCCGAAACCGATGGACGGCACGCTGCGCGCGGGCCCGCCACGATGGGCGCGCCCAACAAACCGAAGGACCGACCGGAGTCGTTCTTTACCCAATAAGCACCGCACAAAGTATAGGAGGGGCTACGGAAATTGATTCCTCACGCGCGGGGTACAAACGACCAGAAATGAGAACAGGCAAGCACCGCGCGCCCGCCCGCAACCAGGCGCCCAGCAACCCGCCCGAGGTGCCTAGCAGGCGGCACAGCAACGTGCCCGACGTGCCCGCCCGCACAAGAGGGACTGCTAGAACCGATTTCCCACCCGGTTGGAACAAATGGCCGCGACCGATGGAACGCACGCTGCGCGCGCGCCCGCCACGGTGGGCACGTCCAACAAACCGAAGGACCGACTGTGGTCGTTCCCTAGCCGATAGGCACCGCACACTGTATAAGAGGGGCTACGGAAATTGATTCCTCACGCGCACCCGGGCAGGCTCCGGGCACCCGCCCTCACCCAACGCCCAGCAAACTGCCCAACGTGCCCAGTGGGCAGCACAACGACATGCCCGACGTGCTCGCCCACACAAAAGGGGCTGCCAAAACCGATTTCCCACCCGGTTGGAACAAATGGCCGCGACCGATGGAATGCACTACGCGCGCGCGCCCGCCACGGTGGGCACGTCCAACAAACCGAAGGACCGACCGTGGTCGTTCCATACCCGATAGGCACCGCACACTGTATAGTAGGGGCTACGGAAATTGATTCTTCACGCATGGGGTATAAACGGCCAGAAATGAGTACAGGCGCCCGCCCTCACCCAGCGCCTAGCAAACTGCCCGACGTGCCCAGCGGGCAGCACAACGACTTGCCCGACATGCTCGCCCGCACAAAAGGGGCTGATAAAACCGATTTCCCTCCCGGTTGGAACAAATGGCCGCTACCGATGGAATGCACGCTGTGCGCGCGACCGCCACGGTGGGCACGTCCAACAAATTGAAGGACCGTCCGTGGTCGTTCCTTACCCGATAGGCACCGCACACTGTATAGTAGGGGCTACGGAAATTGATTCCTCTCGCGCGAGGTATAAACGGCCAGAAATACGTACAGGCGCCCGCCCTCACCCAGCGCCCAGCAAATAACCCGACATGCCCAGCGGGCGGCACAACAACTTGCCCGACGTGCTCGCCCGCACAAAAGGGGATGCCAAAACCGATTTCGCACCCGGTTGAAACAAATGGCCGGACCGATGGAATGCACGCTGCGCTCGCGACCGCCACGGTGGGCACGTCCAACAAACCGAAGGACCGACCGTGGTCGTTCCATACCCGATAGGCACCGCACACTGTATAGTAGGGGCTACGGAAATTGATTCTTCATGCATGGGGTATAAACGGCCAGAAATGAGTACAGGCGCCCGCCCTCACCCAGCGCCTAGCAAACTGCCCGACGTGCCCAGCGAGCAGCACAACGACTTGCCCGACGTGCTCGCCCGCACAAAAGGGGCTGCCAAAACCGATTTCGCACCCGGTTGAAACAAATGGCCGGACCGATGGAATGCACGCTGCGCGCGCGACCGCCACGGTGGGCACGTCCAACAAACCGAAGGACCGACCGTGGTCGTTCCTTACCCGATAGGCACCGCACACTGTATAGTAGGGGCTACGGAAATTGATTCCTCACGCGCGGGGTATAAATGCCAGAAATGAGTACAGGCGCCCGCCCTCACCCAGCGCCAAGCAAACTGCCTGACGTGCCCAGCGGGCAGCACAACGACTTGCCCGACGTGCTCGCCCGCACAAAAGGGGCTGCCAAAACCGATTTCCAACCCGGTTGGAACAAATGGCCGCGACCGATGGAATGCACGCAGCTCGCGCGCCTGCCATCCTGGGAACGTCCAACAAACCGAAGTACCGACCGTGGTCGTTCCTTACCCGATAGGCACCGCACACTGTATGGTAGGGGCTACGGAAATTGATTTCTCACGAGCGGGGTATAAACGGCCAGAAATGAGTACAAGCGCCCGCCCTCACACAGCGCCCAGCAAACGACCCGACGTGCCCAGCGGGCTGCACAACGACTTGCCCGACGTGCTCGCCCGCACAAAAGGGGCTGCCAAAACCGATTTCGCACCCGGTTGGAACAAATGGCCGCGACCGATGGAATGCACGCTGCGCGCGCGGCCGCCACGGTGGGCACGTCCAACAAACCGAAGGACAGACCGTGGTCGTTCCTTACCTGATAGGCACCGCACATTGTATAGTAGGGGCTACGGAAATTGATTCCTCACGCGTGGGGTATAAACAGCCAGAAATGAGTACAGGCGCCCGCCCTCACCCAGCGCCCAGCAAACTGCCCGACATGCCCAGCGGGCAGCAGAACGACTTGCCCGACGTGCTCGCCCGCACAAAAGGGGCTGCGAAAACCAATTTCCCACCCGGTTGGAACAAATGGCCGGGACCGATGGAATGCACGCTGCGCGCACGACCGCCACGGTGGGCACGTCCAACAAACCGAAGGACCGACCGTGGTCGTTCCTTACCCGATAGGCACCGCACACTGTATAGTAGGGGCTACGGAAATTGATTCCTCACGCACGGGGTATAAACGGCCAGAAATGAGTACAAGCAGGCGCCGGGCGCCCTCCCTCACCCAGCGCCCAGAGAACTGCCCGACGTGCCCGGCCGCACAGGCGGGGCTGCCAAAACCGATTTCCAACCCGGTTGGAACAAATGGCCGCGACCGATGGAAGGCACGCTGCGGGCGAGCCCGCCGCGGTGGGCACGTCCAACAAACCGAAGGACCGACCGGAGTCGTTCCTTAGCCGTTGGGCACTGCACACTGTATAGTGAGGGCTACGGAAATTGATTCCTCACGCGCGGGGTATAAACGGCCAGAAATGAGTACAGGCAGGCGCCGGGCGCCCGCCCTCACCCAGCGCCCAGCAAACTGCCCGACCTGCCTAGCGGGCAGCATAACATCTTGCCCGACGTGTTCGCCCGCATAGATGGGGCTGCCAAAACCGATTTCCCACCCGGTTGGAACAAATGACCGCGACCGATAGAAGGCACGCTGCGCGCGCACCAGCCACGGTGGGCACCTCCAACAAACCGAAGGACCAACTGGAGTCGTTCCTTAGCCGATAGGCACCGCACACTGTATAGTAGGGGCCACGGAAATTGATTCCTCACGCGCGGGGTATAAACGGCCAGAAATGAGGGCGCCCACTCTCACCCAGCGCCCAGCAAACTGCCCGACGTGCCCAGCGGGCATCACAACAACTTGCCCGACGTGCCCGGCCGCACAGGAGGGGCTGCAAAAGCCGATTTCCCACCCGGTTGGAACAAATGGCCGCGACCGATGAAAGGCATGCTGCGCGCGCGCTCGCCACGGTGGGCACGTCCAACAAACCGAAGGGCCGACCGGAGTCGTTCCTTAGCCGATTGGCACCGCACACTGTATAGTAGGGGCTACGGAAATTGATTCCTCACGCGCGGGGTATAAACGTCCAGAAATGAGTACAGGCAGGCACCGGGCGCCCGCCTTCACTCGGCGCCCAGGAAACTGCCTGACGTGCCCAGCGGGCAGCACAACAGCTTGCCGACGTGCTCGCCCGCACAGATGGGGCTGCCAAAATCGAGAATTGAGGATAGGCACTTGACGTGCGCACGTTCGCCCGCATGGGTGTGGCGTGCCTCACTACGGCCATGCCGGCATCGCCACTAAACCAACTTGCCCGGCACTGCATATGAGGGGCTGCCGGTACCGATTTCC
>JASUAD010000022.1:660000-680000 GCA_037013555.1 Sextonia rubra | reverse complement strand
CCTGCATCCTTACCCAGCCAACATGCACCGGGCAACGACTGAGGGTCTGCCAAATCTGATTTCCCACCAACTCGGGACAAAAGGCCAGGACCGATGACGGGCACGCATAGCGCCCCCGACAGCCACCGTCTGAATGGCGAGCTGCCCAGTGGCCTGGCCGGCATCCTTACCTACCCAATGCGCACGGCCCAACGAACGAGGGTCAGCCGAGTCTGATATCCCACAAACTCGGAACAAAGGGCCAGGACGGAAGCCGAGCATGCTGCGTGCACCAGGCAGCAGCCATGCGCATGGCTAACTGCCCAACGGCCTGCCCCATTCCCTACCCTTCCAACATGCACCAGGCAACGAATGGGGGTCTGCCAAATCTGATTTCCCACCACCTTGGAACAAAGGCCGGGACCGATGCCAGGCACGCAGCGCACGCCCGACAGCAGCCGATGAGGGTCTGCCAAAACTGTTTTCCCACCTCCTTGGAGCAAAAGGCTAGGACCGATGCCAGGCACGGAGCGCGCGGCCAACAGCAGCCATCTGCACAGCCAACTGCCTAGCGGCCTGACCGACATCCTTACCCCGCCTACACAGCCCAAACGCATGAGGGTCGGACCAATCTGAATTCCCGCAAACTCGGAACAAACGACTGCGACAGAGGCAGAGCACACTGCGTGCGCCCCACTGCAGCCTTCGCACGGCTGACTGCCCCACAGCCGGACCCGCAACCTATATCCAACATGAATCAGGCACCGAATGAGGGTCTGCCAAAATCTTATTTCCCACCAAGACGGAACAAAGGGCCGAAACTGATGACAAGCACGCAGCTCGCGACCGACCGCAGCCATCTGCATGGCTAACTGCCCAGAGGCCTGGTCGACTTCCTTACTTACCCAACATGCGCGGCCCAACACATAGCATGCTGCGCGCGCGCTAAAATCTGATTTCCCACAAAGTCGGAACAAGAGGCCGGGACAGACACAGAGCATGCTGCGCGCGCACGACCACAGCAATGTGCACGGCTGACTGCCCAACGGCCTGACGCGCATCCTTACCTAGCCCACATGGACTGGGCAACGAATGAGGGTCTACCAAATCTGATTTCCCACATACTCGGAACCAAAGGCCGGGACAGAGGCTTAGCACGCTGCACGCGCCCAGCGGCCACTGACTGCCCAACGGCATGACCATCATCCAACACACACGGGGCACCGCATGGGGGCCTGCCATATCTGATTTCCGACCAGCATGGAACAAAAGGCAGTAACCGAGGCACGGCGCGCAGCGGGCGCGTGACAGCTGGCCGCCCAGCGGCCCGACCAGCATGCTGTGAACAATGTTGGAGGGGCGGCGGAAATTGATTCCCCACGCGCGGGGTATAAACAGCCAGAAACCAGTACAGGCAAGCCGCGCGCGCCCGCCCGCGCCCAGGTGCACAGAAAAATACCCGACGTGGCCGACAGGCAGCGCAGTTTGCTGTGCGCGTGGCTCTGCGGGCTGGCGAGAGGGCGCGCGGGGATTGCCTGTACTGGTTTCTAGCCGTTTATACCCCACGCGTGGGGAATCAATTTCCGTAGCCCCCCAAACCCTATATAGTATAAAAACACGCGCGCGCGTGCCGCACCGCACTTAGCACTTTGCACTTTGCACTTGGCACTTGGCACTTGGCACTTGGCACTTGGCTCTTAAAAATTTGAAAGCGATCAACCAAGCAGCAGAGGCTAGGCGTGCAACCAGCACCATTTTCCCCACGTGGAACCGGCAGCCTAGGCTAGCCAACGTGCCTAGCGTAACAGCAGAGGGTCCGCCAACTCGGACTTCACACCAACATAGGGCAAAGGGCCAGAACCGAGGCAGGGCACCCAGCGCACGCCCGCCCGCACCCACACGCACGGCTGACTGCCCAACGGCCTGCCCAGCATCCCCACTTAGGCAACAGGCACGGGGCAACGTATGAGGAACTGCCCAATCGGCTTTCCCACCAATTTTATGCAAAAGGCAGGGACCGAGGCTAGGCAGGCAGAGCGCATGCCCGCCAGCAGCCCTGTGCACTGCTTACTGCCAAATTTGAATTCCCACCACCCTGGAACACGAGGCAGAGGCCGTTACCAAGCACGCAGCCCGCCCAGCGCGCGCCCGCAGCGACTTGGGACAAAGGGCTGGAACCGTGGCAGGGCACCCAGTGCGCGCCTGCCCGCACCCACGCGCACGGCTGACTGCCCAACGGCCTGCCCAGCGTCCCCATTTAGCCAACAGGCACGGGGCAACGTATGAGGGCCTGCCTAACCGGCTTTCCCACCGATTTTACGCAAAAGGCAGGGACCGAGGCTAGGCACGCAGAGCGCGCGCCCGCCAGCAGTCCTGTGCACAGCTAACTGCCGAATCTGATTTCCCACCACCTTGGAACACGAGGCAGAGGCCGTTCCCAGGCACGCAGCCCGCCCAGCGCGCGCCCACAGCGACATGGGGCAAAGGGCCAAAACCGTGGCAGGGAACCCAGCGCGCGCCCGCCTGCACCCACTTTCACGGCTGACTGCCCAACGGCCTGCCTAGCGTCCCCACTTAGCCAACAGGCACGGGACAATGTATGAGGGCCTGCCTATTCAGCTTTCCCACCGATTTTACGCAAAAGGCAGGGACCGAGGCTAGGCAGGCAGAGTGCGCGCCCGCCAGCGGCCCTGTGCACAGCTAACTGCCGAATTTGATTTCCCACCACCTTGGAACACGAGGCAGAGGCCGTTGCCAGGCAAGCAGCCCGCCCAGTGCGCGCCCGCAGCGACATGGGGCAAAGGGCCGGAGCCGTGGCAGGGCACCCAGTGCGCGCCCGCCCGCACCCACGCGCACGGCTGACTGCCCAACGGCCAGCCCAGCGTCCCCACTTAGCCAACAGGCACGGGGCAACGTATGAGGGCCTGCCCGACCGGCTTTCCCACCGATTTTAAGGAAAAAGCAGGGCCCGAGGCTAGGCAGGCAGAGCGCGCGCCCGCCCGCAGCCCTGTGCACAGCTAACTGCCGAATCTGATTACCCACCACCTTGGAACACTAGGCAAAGGCCGTTGCCAGGCACGCAGCCCGCCCAGCGCGCACCCGCAGTGACCTGGGGCAATGGGCTGGAACCGTGGCAGGGAGCCCAGCGCGCGCCCGCCCGCACCCACGCGCACGGCTGACTGCCCAACGGCCTGCCCAGCGTCCCCACTTAGCCAACAGGCACGGGGCAACGTATGAGGGCCTGCCCAGCCGGCTTTCCTACCGATTTAACGCAAAAGGCAGGGACCGAAGCTAGGCACGCAGAGCGCGCGCCCGCCAGCAGCCCTGTGCACAGCTAACTGCCGAATCTGATTTCCCACCACCTTCGAACACGAGGCTGAGGCCGTTGCCAGGCACGCAGCCCGCCCAGCGCGCGCCCACAGCGACATGAGGCAAACGGCCAGAACCGTGGCAGGGCACCCAGCGCGCTCCCGCCTGCACCCACGCGCACGGCTGACTGCCCAACGGCCTGCCTAGTGTCCCCACTTAGCCAACAGGCACGGAACAATGTATGAGGGCCTGCCTATTCGGCTTTCCCACCGATTTTACGCAAAAGGCAGGGACCGAGGCTAGGCAGGCAGAGTGCGCGCCCGCCAGCAGCCCTGTGCACAGCTAACTGCCGAATTTGATTTCCCACCACCTTGGAACACGAGGCAGAGGCCGTTGCCAGGCACGCAGCCTGCCCAGTGCGTGCCCGCAGCGACATGGGGCAAAGGGCCGGAGCCGTGGCAGGGCACCCAGTGCGCGCCCGCCCGCACCCACGCGCACGGCTGACTGCCCAACGGCCTGCCCAGCGTCCCCACTTAGCCAACAGGCACGGGGCAACGTATGAGGGCCTGCCTAACCGGCTTTCCCATCGATTTTACGCAAAAGGCAGGGACCGAGGCTAGGCACGCGGAGCGCGCGCCCGCCAGCGGTCCTGTGCACAGCTAACTGCCGAATCTGATTTCCCACCACCTTGGAACACGAGGCAGAGGCCGTTCCCAGGCACGCAGCCCGCCCAGCGCGCGCCCACAGCGACATGGGGCAAAGGGCCAGAACCGTGGCAGGGCACCCAGCGTGCGCCCGCCTGCACCCACGCGCACGGCTGACTGCCCAACGGCCTGCCTAGTGTCCCCACTTAGCCAACAGGCACGGGGCAATGTATGAGGGCCTGCCTATTCGGCTTTCCCACCGATTTTATGCAAAAGGCAGGGACCGAGGCTAGCAGGCAGAGTGCGCGCCCGCCAGCAGCCCTGTCCACAGCTAATTGCCGAATTTGATTTCCCACCACCTTGGAACACGAGGCAGAGGCCGTTGCCAGGCACGCAGCCCGCCCAGTGCGTGCCCGCAGCGACATGGGGCAAAGGGCCGGAACCGTGGCAGGGCACCCAGTGCGCGCCCGCCCGCTCCCACGAGCACGGCTGACTGCCCAACGGCCTGCCCAGCGTCCCCACTTAGCCAACAGGCACGGGGCAACGTATGAGGGCCTGCCCAACCGGCTTTCCCACCGATTTTACGGAAAAGGTAGGGACCGAGGCTAGGCCGGCAGAGCGCGTGCCCGCCAGTAGCCCTGTGCACAGCTAACTGCCGAATCTGATTACCCACCACCTTGGAACACGAGGCAGAGGCCGTTGCCAGGCACGCAGCCCGCCCAGCGCGCGCCCCGCAGCGACATGGGGCAAAGGGCCGGAACCGTGGCAGGGCACCCAGCTCGCGCCCGCCCGCACCCACGCGCACGACTGACTACCCAACGGCCTGCCCAGCGTCCCCACTTAGGCAACAGGCACGGGGCAACGTATGAGGGCCTGCTCAACCGGCTTTCCCACCGATTTTACGGAAAAGGCAGGGACCATGGCTAGGCACGCAGAGCGCGCGCCCGACAGCTGCCCTGTGCAGAGCTACCTGCCGAATATGGTTTCCCACCACCTTGGAACACGAGGCAGAGGCCATTGCCAGGCACGCAGCCCGCCCAGCGCGCGCCGGCAGCGACATGGGGCAAAGGGCCGGAGCCGTGGCAGGGCACCCAGCGCGCGCCCGCCCGCACCCACACTCACGGCTGATTGTCCAACAGCCTGCCCAGCGTCCCCACTTTGCCAACAGGCACGGGGCAACGTATGAGGGCCTGCCCAACCGGTTTTCCCCCCGATTTTATGCAAAAGGCAGGGACCGAGGCTAGGCACGTAGAGCGCGCGCCCGCCAGCAGCCCGGTGCACAGCAAACTGCCGAATCTGATTTCCCACCACCTTGGAACACGAGGCAGAGGCCGTTCCCAGGCTCGTAGCCTGCCCGGCGCGCTCCCGCTGCAGCCATCTGCCCAACGGGAAGACAGGCGTTCTCCCTCACCGAACACGCACGGCCCACCGCATGAGGGCCGGCCAAATCAGATATCCCACAAAGTCGGAACAAGAGGCTACGGAAACTGATTCCTCACGCGCGGGGTATAAACGACCTGAAATGAGTACAGGTAGGCACTGGGCTCCCGCCCGCACCCAGGCGCCCAGCAAACTGCCCGACGTGCTCAGCAGGCAGCACAGCAACGTGCCCGACATGCCCACACGCACATGACGGGCTGCCAGAACCGATTTCCCACCCGGTTGGAACAAAAGGCCGAAACCGATGGAAGGCACGCTGCACGCGGGCCCGCCACGATGGGCCGCCCAACAAACCGAGGGACCGACCGGAGTCGTTCTTTACCCAATAGGCACCGCACACAGTATAGGAGGGGCTACAGAAATTGATTCCTCTCGCGCGGGGTATAAATGGCCGGAAACGAGTACAGGCAAGCACCGCCCGCCCGCCCGCAACCAGTCGCCCAGCAAACCGCCCGAGGTGCCCAGCAGGCGGCACAGCAACGTGCCCGATGTGCCCGCCCGCACAAGAAGGACTGCAAGAACCAATTTCCCACCCGGTTGGAACGAATGGCCGCGACCGATCGAACGCACGCTGCGCGCGCGCCAGCCACGGTGGGTACGTCCAACAAACCGAAGGACCGATCGTGGTCGTTCCCAAGCCGATAGGCACCGCACACTGTATACAAGGGGCTACGGAAATTGATTCCTCACGCGCGGGGTATAAACGGCCATAAATGAGTACAGGCAGGCGCCGGGCGCCCGCCCTCACCCAGCGCCCAGCAAACTGCCCGACGTGCCCGGCGGGCAGCACAACGACGTGCCCGACGTGCTCGCCACACAGAAAGGGCTGCCAAAACCGATTTCCCACCCGGTTGGAACAAATGCCCGCGACCGATGGAATGCATGCGGCACGCGCGCTTGCCACGGTGGGCACGTCCAACAAACCGAAGGACCGACCGTGGTCGTTCCTTACCCGATAGGAACCGCACACTATACAGTAGGGGCTACGGAAATTGATTCCTCACGCGCGGGGTATAAACGGCCAGAAATGAGTACAGGCAGGTGCCGGGCGCCCGCCCTCACCCAGCGCCCAGCAAATTGCCCTACGTGCCCAGCAGGCATCACAAGAACTTGCCCGACGTGCCCGGCCGCACAGGAGGGGCTGCCAAAACCGGTTTCCCACCCGGTTGGAACAAATGGCCGTGACCGATGGAAGGCACGCTGCGCGCACGCCAGCCACGGTGGCCACGTCCAACAAACCGAAGGACCAACCGGAGTCGTTCCTCAGCCGATAGGCACCGCACATTGTACAGTAGGGGCTACGGAAATTGATTCCCCACGCGCGGGGTATAAACGGCCAAAAATGAGTACAGGCGCCCGCCCTCACCCAGCGCCCAGCAAACTGCCCGACGTGCCTAGCGGGCAGCACAACAACTTGCCCGATGTGCCCGCCGGCATAAATGGGGCTGCCAAAACCGATTTCCCACCCGGTTGGAACAAATGGCCGCGACCGATGGAATGCACGCTGCGCGCGCGACCACCACGGTGGGCACGTCCAACAAACCGAAGGACCGATCGTGGTCGTTCCTTATCCGATAGGCACCGCATACTGTATAGTAGGGGCTACGGAAATTGATTCCTCACGCGCGGGGTATAAACAGCCAGAAATGAGTACAGGCGCCCGCCCTCACCCAGCGCCTAGCAAACTATCCGATTTGCCCAGAAGGCAGCACAACGACTTGCCCGACGTACTCGCCCACACAAAAGGGGCTGCCAAAACCGATTTCCCACCCGGTTGGAACAAATGGCCGCGACCGATGGAATGCACGCTGCGCGCGCGACCGCCACGATGGGCACGTCCAACAAACCGAAGGACCGACCGTGGTCGTTCCTTACCCGATAGGCACCGCACACTGTATAGTAGGGGCTACGGAAATTGACTCCTCACGCGCGGGGAATAAACGGCCAGAAATGAGTACAGGCGCCCGCCCTCACCAAGCGCCCAGCAAACTACCCGACGTGCCCAGCGGGCAGCACAACGACTTGCCCGAGATGCTCGCCTGCACAAAAGGGGCAGCCAAGACCGATTTCCCACCCGGTTGGAACAAATGGCCGCGACCGATGGAATGCACGCTGCGCGCGCGACCGCCACGGTGTGCACATCCAACAAACTGAAGGACCGACCGTGGTCGTTCCTTACCCGATAGGCACCGCACACTGTATAGTAGGGGCTACGGAAATTGATTCCTCACGCGCGGGGTATAACGGCCAGAAATGAGTACAGGTAGGCGCCGGGCGCCCGCCCTCAGCCAGCGCCCAGCGAACTGCCCGACGTGCCTAGCGGGCATCACAATAACTTGCCCGACGTGCCCGGCCGAACAGGCAGGGCTTCCAAAACCGATTTCCCACCCGGTCGGAATAAATGGCCGCGACCGATGGTAGGCACGCTACTCGCGCGCCCGCCACGGTGGGCACGTCCAACAAACCGAAAGACCAACCATGGTCGTTCCTTACCCGATAGGCACCGCACACTGTATAGTAGGGGCTACGGAAATTAATTCCTCACGCGCGGCGTATAAACGGCCAGAAATGAGTACAGGCGCCCGCCCTCACCAAGCGCCCAGCGAACAACCCGACGTGCCCAGCGGGCAGCACAACGACTTGCTCGACGTGCTCGCCTGCACAAAAGGGGCAGCCAAAGCCGATTTCCCACCCGGTTGGAACAAATGGACGCGACCGATGGAATGCACGCTGCGCGCGCGACCGCCACGGTGCTCACGTCCAACAAACTGAAGGACCGACCGTGGTCGTTCCTTACCTGATAGGCACCGCACACTGTATAGTAGGGGCTACGGAAATTGATTCCTCACGCGCGAGGTATAAACGGCCAGAAATGAGTACAGGCAGGCGCCGGGCGCCCGCCCTCAGCCAGCGCCCTGCGAACTGCCCGATGTGCCTAGCGGGCATCACAATAACTCGCCCGACGTGCCCGGCCGCACAGGCGGGGCGGCCAAAACCGATTTCCCACCCGGTTGGAACAAATGGCCGTGACCGAAGGTAGGCACGTTGCTCGCGCGCCCGCCACGGTGGGCACGTCCAACAAACCGAAGGACCAACCGTGGTCGTTCCTTACCCGATAGGCACCGCACACTGTATGGTAGGGGCTATGGAAATTGATTCCTCACGCGTGGGGTATAAACGGCCAGAAATGAGGGCGCCCGCCCCCACCCAGCGCCCAGCAAACCGCCCGACGTGCCCAGCGGGCAGCACAACCACTTGCCCGACGTGCTCGCCCGCACAGATGGGTCTGCCAAAACCGATTTCCCACCCGGTTGGAACAAATGGCCGTGACCGATGGAAAGCACGCTGCGCGCGCGACCGCGACGGTGGGCACGTCCAACAAACAGAAGGACTGACCGTGGTCGTTCCTTACCCGATAAGCACCGCACACAGTAAAGTAGGGGCTACGGATATTGATTAGTCACGCGCGAGGTCTAAACGGCCAGAAATGAGTACAGGCAGGCGCCGGGCGCCCGCCCTCGCCCAGCGCCCAGCAAACTGCTTGACGTGCCCAGCGGGCATCACAACAACTTGCCCGATGTGCCCGGCCACACAGGAGGGGCTGCCAAAACCGATTTCCCACCCGGTTGGAACAAATGGCCTCGACCGATGGAAGGCACGCTGCGCGCGCGCCCGCCACGGTGGGCACGTCCAACAAACCGAAGGACCGACCGGAGTCGTTCCTTAGCCGATTGGCACCGCACACTGTATAGTTGGGGCTACGGAAATTGATTCCTCACGCGCGGGGTATAAACGGCCTGAAATGAGTACAGGTAGGCGCCGGGCGCCCGCCCTCAGCCAGCGCCCAGCGAACTGCCCGACGTGCCTAGCGGGCATCACAATAACTTGCCCGACGTGCCCGGCCGAACAGGCAGGGCTTCCAAAACCGATTTCCCACCCGGTCGGAATAAATGGCCGCGACCGATGGTAGGCACGCTACTCGCGCGCCCGCCACGGTGGGCACGTCCAACAAACCGAAAGACCAACCATGGTCGTTCCTTACCCGATAGGCACCGCACACAGTATAGTAGGGGCTACGGAAATTAATTCCTCACGCGCGGCGTATAAACGGCCAGAAATGAGTACAGGCGCCCGCCCTCACCAAGCGCCCAGCGAACAACCCGACGTGCCCAGCGGGCAGCACAACGACTTGCTCGACGTGCTCGCCTGCACAAAAGGGGCAGCCAAAGCCGATTTCCCACCCGGTTGGAACAAATGGACGCGACCGATGGAATGCACGCTGCGCGCGCGACCGCCACGGTGCTCACGTCCAACAAACTGAAGGACCGACCGTGGTCGTTCCTTACCTGATAGGCACCGCACACTGTATAGTAGGGGCTACGGAAATTGATTCCTCACGCGCGAGGTATAAACGGCCAGAAATGAGTACAGGCAGGCGCCGGGCGCCCGCCCTCAGCCAGCGCCCTGCGAACTGCCCGATGTGCCTAGCGGGCATCACAATAACTTGCCCGACGTGCCCGGCCGCACAGGCGGGGCGGCCAAAACCGATTTCCCACCCGGTTGGAACAAATGGCCGTGACCGAAGGTAGGCACGTTGCTCGCGCGCCCGCCACGGTGGGCACGTCCAACAAACCGAAGGACCAACCGTGGTCGTTCCTTACCCGATAGGCACCGCACACTGTATGGTAGGGGCTATGGAAATTGATTCCTCACGCGTGGGGTTTAAACGGCCAGAAATGAGTACAGGCGCCCGCCCTCACCAACCGCCCAGCGAACTACCCAACGTGCCCAGCGGGCAGCACAACGACTTGCCCGACGTGCTCGCCCGCACAAATGGGGCTGCCAAAACCGATTTCCCACCCGGTTGGAACAAATGGCCGCGACCGATGGAATGCACGTTGCGTACGCGACCGCCACGATGGGCACGTGCGACAAACAGAAGGACCGACCGTGGTCGTTCCTTACCCCATAGGCACCGCACACTGTATAGTAGGAGCTACGGAAATTGATTCCTCATGCGCGGGGTATAAATGGCCAGTAATGAGTACAGGCAGGCGCTGGGCGCCCGCCCTCACCCAGCGCCCAGCGAACTGCCCGACGTGCCCAGCGAGCATCACAACAACTTGGCCGACCTCCCGGTCGCACAGGCGGGGCTGCCAGAACCGATTTCCCACCCGGTTGGAACAAATGGCCGCGACCGATGGAAGGCACGCTGCGCGCGCGCCCGCCGCGGTGGGCACGTCCAACAAACCGAAGGACCGACTGGAGTCGTTCCTTAGCCGATAGGCACCGCACACTGTATAGTAGGGGCTACGGAAATTGATTCCTCACGCGTGCGGTATAAACGGCCAGAAATGAGGGCGCCCGCCCCCACCCAGCCCCAGCAAACCGCCCGACGTGCCCAGCGGGCAGCACAACAACTTGCCCGACGTGCTCGCCCGCACAGATGGGTCTGCCAAAACCGATTTCCCACCCGGTTGGAACAAATGGCCGTGACCGATGGAATGCACACTGCGTGCGCGACCGCGACGGTGGGCACGTCCAACAAACAGAAGGACCGACCGTGGTCGTTCCTTACCCGATAGGCACCGCACACTGTATAGTAGGGGCTACGGATATTGATTTGTCACGCGCGAGGTATAAATGGCCAGAAATGAGTACAAGCAGGCGCCGGGCGCCCGCCCTCGCCCAGCGCCCAGCAAACTGCTCGACGTGCCCAGCGGGCATCACAACAACTTGCTCGATGTGCCCGGCCACACAGGAGGGGCTGCCAAAACCGTTTTCCCACCCGGTTGGAACAAATGGCCGCGACCGATGGAAGGCACGCTGCGCGCGCGCCCGCCACGGTGGGCACGTCCAACAAACCGAAGGACCGACCGGAGTCGTTCCTTAGCCGATTGGCACTGCACACTGTATAGTTGGGGCTACGGAAATTGATTCCTCACGCGCGGGGTATAAACGGCCATAAATGAGTACAGGCAGGCGCCGGGCGCCCGCCCTCAGCCAGCGCCCAGCGAACTGCCCGATGTGCCTAGCGGGCATCACAATAACTCGCCCGACGTGCCCGGCCGCACAGGCGGGGCGGCCAAAACCCATTTCCCACCTGGTTGGAACAAATGGCCGTGACCGATGGTAGGCACGCTGCTCGCGCGCCCGCCACGGTGGGCACGTCCAACAAACCGAAGGACAAACCGTGGTCGTTCCTTACCCGATAGGCACCGCACACTGTATAGTAGGGGCTATGGAAATTGATTCCTCACGCGTGGGGTTTAAACGGCCAGAAATGAGTACAGGCGCCCGCCCTCACCAACCGCCCAGCGAACTACCCGACGTGCCCAGCGGGCAGCACAACGACTTGCCCGACGTGCTCGCCCGCACAAAAGGGGCTGCCAAAACCGATTTCCCACCCGGTTGGAACAAATGGCCGCGATTGATGGAATGCACGTTGCGCGCGCGACCGCCACGATGGGCACGTCCCACAAACAGAAGGACCGACCTTGGTCGTTTCTTATCCCATAGGCACCGCACACTGTATAGTAGGAGCTACGGAAATTGATTCCTCATGCGCGGGGTATAAACGGCCAGTAATGAGTACAGGCAAGCGCTGTGCGCCCGCCCTCACCCAGCGCCCAGCGAACTGCCCGACGTGCCCAGCGAGCATCACAACAACTTGCCCGACGTGCCCGGTCGCACAGGCGGGGCTGCCAAAACCGATTTCCCACCCGGTTGGAACAAATGGCCGCGATCGATGGAAGGCACGCTGCGCGCGCGCCCGCCGCGGTGGGCACGTCCAACAAACCGAAGGACCGACCGGAGTCGTTCCTTAGCCGATAGGCACCGCACACTGTATAGTAGGGGCTACGGAAATTGATTCCTCACGCGTGGGGTATAAACGGCCAGAAATGAGGGCGCCCGCCCCCACCCAGCGCCCAGCAAACCGCCCGACGTGCCCAGCGGGCAGCACAACCACTTGCCCGACGTGCTCGCCCGCACAGATGGGTCTGCCAAAACCGATTTCCCACCCGGTTGGAACAAATGGCCGTGACCGATGGAATGCACGCTGCGCGCGCGACCGCGACGGTGGGCACGTCCAACAAACAGAAGGACTGACCGTGGTCGTTCCTTACCCGATAAGCACCGCACACAGTAAAGTAGGGGCTACGGATATTGATTAGTCACGCGCGAGGTCTAAACGGCCAGAAATGAGTACAGGCAGGCGCCGGGCGCCCGCCCTCGCCCAGCGCCCAGCAAACTGCTTGACGTGCCCAGCGGGCATCACAACAACTTGCCCGATGTGCCCGGCCACACAGGAGCGGCTGCCAAAACCGATTTCCCACCCGGTTGGAACAAATGGCCGCGACCGATGGAAGGCACGCTGCGCGCGCGCCCGCCACGGTGGGCACGTCCAACAAACCGAAGGACCGACCGGAGTCGTTCCTTAGCCGATTGGCACCGCACACTGTATGGTTGGGGCTACGGAAATTGATTCCTCACGCGCGGGGTATAAACGGCCTGAAATGAGTACAGCAGGCGCCGGGCGCCCGCCCTCAGCCAGCGCCCAGCGAACTGCCCGATGTGCCTAGCGGGCATCACAGTAACTCGCCCGACGTGCCCGGCCGCACACGCAGGGCGGACAAAACCGATTTCCCACCCGGTTGGAACAAATGGCCGTGACCGATGGTAGGCACGCTGCTCGCGCGCCCGCCACGGTGGGCACGTCCAACAAGCCGAAGGACCAACCGTGGTCGTTCCTTACCCGATGGCACCGCACACTGTATAGTAGGGGCTATGGAAATTGATTCCTCATGCGTGGGGTTTAAACGGCCAGAAATGAGTACAGGCGCCCTCCCTCACCGACCACCCAGCGAACTACCCGACGTGCCCAGCGGGCAGCACAACGACCTGCCCGACGCGCTCGCCCGCACAAAAGGGGCTGCCAAAACCGATTTCCCACCCGGTTGGAACAAATGGCCGCGATCGATGGAATGCACGTTGCGCGAGCGACCGCCACGATGGGCGCGTCCAACAAACAGAAGGACCGACCGTGGTCGTTCCTTACCCCATAGGCACCGCACACTGTATAGTAGGAGCGGGAGGGGCTGCGGCCCGCCCGGCACGCTGTGAACAATGCGGGAGGGGCTGCGGAAATTGATTCCCCACGCGCGGGGTATAAATGGCCAGAAACGAGTACAGGGAAGCCGCGCACGACCGCCCGCACCCGGGTGCACAGCAAACTGCCCGGCGTGGCCGACAGGCAGCGCAGTTTGCTGTGCACGTGGCTGCGGGCAGGCGAGCAGGGCTTGCCCGTACTTATTTCTAGCCGTTTATACCCCGCATGCACGGCCCAACACATGAGGATCTGCCAAATCTGATTTCCCACATACTCGGAACCAAAGGTCGGGACACAGGCTGAGCACGCTGCGCGCGCCCAGTGGCCACTGACTGCCCAACGGCATGACCATCATCCAACACGCACGGGGCACCGCATGGGGGCCTGCCATATCCGATTTCCGACCAGCTTGGAACAAAAGGCAGGAACATAGGCCAGGCGCGCAGCGCGCGCGTGACAGCTGCCCACGCAACGGCCCGACCTGCATGCTGTGAACAATGTGGGAGGGGCTGCGGAAATTGATTCCCCACGCGCGGGGTATAAGCGGCCAGAAACCAGTACAGCCAAGCCGCGCGCGCTCGCCCGCACCCAGGCGCATAGAAAACTGCTCGACGTGGCCGACAGGCAGCGCAGTTTGCTGTGCGCGTGGCTCTGCGGGCTGGCGGGCGGGCGCGCGGGGATTGCCTGTACTGGTTTCTAGCCCTTTATACCCCGCGCGTGGGGAATCAATTTCCGCAGCCCCCCAAACCCTATATAGTATAAAAAGACGCGCGCGCGCGCCGCACCGCACTTAGCACTTTGCACTTGGCACTTGGCACTTGGCACTTGGCACTTAAAAATTTGAAAGCGAGCAACTGGACAGCAGAGGCTAGGCGTGCAACCCGCACCATTTTCCCCACGTGGAACCGGCAGCCTAGGCTATCCAACGTGCCCAGTGCAACAGCAGAGGGTCCGCCAACTCGGACTTCACACCAACATAGGGCAAAGGGCTGGAACCGAGGCAGGGCACCCAACGCACGCCCGCCCGCACCCACGCGCACGGCCGACGGCCCAACGGCCTACCCAGCATCCCCACTTAGCCAACAGGCACGGGGCAACGTATGAGGGCCTGCCCAACCGGCTTTCCCATCGATTTTATGCAAAAAGCAGGGACCGAGGCTAGGCACGCAGAGCGCGCGCCCGCCAGCAGCCCTGTGCACAGCTAACTGCCGAATCTGATTTCCCACCACCTTGGAACACGAGGCAGAGGTCGTTGCCAGGCACGCAGCCCGCCCAGCGCACGCCCGCAGCGACATGGGGCAAAGGGCCGGAACCGTGGCAGGGCACCCAGCGCGCGCCCGCCCGCACCCACGCGCACGGCTGACTGCCTAACGGCCTGCCCAGCATCCCCACATAGCCAACAGGCACGGGGCAACGTATGAGGGCCTGCCCAATCGGCTTTCCCACTGATTTTACGCAAAAGGCAGGGACCGAGGCTAGGCACGCAGAGCGCGCGCCCGCCAGCAGCCCTGTGCACAGCTAACTGCCGAATCTGATTTCCCACCACCCTGGAACACGAGGCAGAGGCCGTTGCTAGGCACGCAGCCCGCCCAGCGCGCGCTCGCAGTGACATGGGGCAACGGGCCGGAACCGTGGCAGGGCACCCAGCGCGCGCCCGCCAACACCCAGGCGCACGGCTGACTGCCGAACGGCCTGCCCAGCGTCCCCACTTAGGCAACAGGCACGGGGCAACGTATAAGGGCCTGCCCAATCGGCTTTCCCACCAATTTTACGCAAAAGGCAGGGACCGAGGCTAGGCATGCAGAACGCGTGCCCGCCAGCAGCCCCGTGCACAGCTAACTGCCAAATCAGATTTCCCACCACCTTGGAACACGAGGCAGAGGCCGTTGCCAGGCTCGCAGCCCGCCCAGCGCGCGCCCGACAGCAGCCATCTGCCCAGCGGGAAGACAGGCGTTCTCCCTCATCGAACAAGCACGGCCCACCGCATGAGGGCCTGCCAAATCAGATATCCCACAAAGTCGGAACAAAAGGCCAGGGCAGAGGCAGAGCGCGCAGCGCGTGGCCTACAGTAGCCCTACACGCGACTGCTCGCCCAATGGCCCGATCGGCATGCCAAGAACTATGTGGGAGAGTCTACGGAAACTGATTCCCCACGCGCGGGGTATAAACGGCCAGAAATGAGTACAGGCAAGCACTGCGCCCCTGCCCGCACCCAGGCACCCAGCAAACTGCCCGACGCGCCCAGCAGGCAGCACAGCAACGTGCCCGACATGCCCGCCCGCACATGACCGGCTGCCAGAACCGATTTCCCACCCGGTTGGAACAAATGGCAGAAACCGATGGATGGCACGCTGCGCGCGGGCCCGCCACGATGGGCGCGCCCAACAAACCGAAGGACCAGCCGGAGTCGTTCATTACCCAATAGCCACCGCACATAGTATAGGAGGGGCTACGGAAATTGATTCCTCACGCGCGGGGTATAAACGGCTAGAAACGAGTACAGGTAAGCACCGCGCGCCCGCTCGCAACCAGGGACCCAGCAAGCCGCCCGAGGTGCCCAGCAGGCGGCACAGCAACGTGCCCGACGTGCTCGCCCGCACAAGAGGGACAGCTAGAACCGATTTCCCACCCGGTTGGAACAAATGGCCGTGACCAATGGAACGCACGCCGAGCGCGCGCCCGCCACGGTGGGCACGTCCAACAAACCGAAGGACCGACCGTGGTCGTTCCCTAGCCGATAGGCACCGCACACTGTATAGGAGGGGCTACAGAAATTGATTCCTCACGCGCGGGGTATAAACCGCCAGAAATGAGTACAGGCAGGCGCCGGGCGCCCGCCCTCATCCCGCGCCCGGCAAACTGCCCGACGTGCCCAGCGGGCAGCACAACGACAGGCCCGACGTGCTCGCCCGCACAAAAGGGGCCGCCAAAACGGATTTCCCAGCCGGTTGGAACAAATGGCTGCGACCGATGGAAGGCACGCTGCGCGCGCGCCCGCCATGGTGGGCACGTCCAACAAACCGAAGGACCGACCGGAGTCGTTCCTTAGCAGATAGGCACCGCACATTGTATAGTGGGGGCTACGGAAATTGATTCCTCACGCGCAAGGTATAAACGGCCAGAAATGAGTACAAGCGCCCGCCCTTACCCAGCGCAAAGCAAACTGCCCGACGTGCCCAGCAGGCAGCACAACAACTTGCCCGACGTGCTCGCCGGCATAGATGGGGCTGCCAAAACCGATTTCCCACCCGGTTGGAACAAATCGCCGCGATCGATGGAATGCACGCTGCCCGTGCGACCGCCACGGTGGGCACGTCCAACAAACCGAAGGACAGACCGTGGTCGTTCCTTACCCGATAGGCACCGCCCACTGTATAGTAGGGGCTACGGAAATTGATTCCTCACGCGCGGGGTATAAACGGCAAGAAATGAGTACCGGCGCCCGCCCGCACCCAGCGCCGAGCAAACTGCCCAACGTGCCCAGCGGGCAGCACAACGACTTGCCCGACGTGCTCGCCCGCACAAAAGGGGCTGCCAAAATCAATTTCCCACCCGGTTGGAACAAATGGCCGCGACCGATGGAATGCATGCTGCTCGCGCGCCCGCCACGGTGGGCATGTCCAACAAACCGAAGGACCGACCGAGGTCGTTCCTTACCCAATAGGCACCGTCCACTGTATAGTAGGGGCTACGGAAATTGATTTCTCACGCGCGGGGTATAAACGGCTAGAAAGGAGTACACGCGCCCGCCCTCACACAACGCCCTGCAAATTGCCCGACGTGCCCAGCGGGCAGCACAACGACTTGCCCGACGTGCTCGCCCGCACAAAAGGGGCTGCCAAAACTGATTTCCCACCCGGTTGGAATGAATGGCCGCGACCGATGGAATGCACGCTGCACTCGTGACTGCCACGGTGGGCACATCCAACAAACCGAAGGCCCGACCGTGGTCGTTCCTTACCCGATAGGCACCGCACACTGTATAGTTGGGGCTACGGAAATTGATTCCTCACGCGCGGGGTATAAACGGCCAGAAATTAGTACAGGCGCCCGCCCTCACCCAGCGCCCAGCAAACTGCCTGACGTGCCCAGTGGGCAGCACAACGACTTGCCCGACGTGCTCGCCAGCACAGGAGGGGTTGCCAAAACCGATTTCCCACCCGGTTGGAACAAATGGCCGCGACCGATGGAATGCACGCTGCTCGCGCTCCCGCCACTGTGGGCACGTCCAACAAACCGAAGGACCGACCGTGGTCGTTCCTTACCCGATAGGCACCGCAAACTGTATAGTAGGGGCTACGAAAATTGATTCCTCACGCGCGGGGTATAAACGGCCAGAATTAAGTACAGGCGCCCACCCTCACCCAGCGCCCAGCAAACTGCCTGACGTGCCCAACGGGCAGCGCAACGACTTGCCCGACGTGCTCGCCCGCACAAAAGGGGCTGCCAAAACCGATTTCCTCCCCGGTTGGAACAAATGGCCGCGACCAATGGAATGCACGCTGCTCGCGCTCCCGCCACCATGGGCACATCCAATAACCCGAAGGAGCGACCGTGGTCGTTCCTTACCCGATAGGCACCGCACAATGTGTAGTAGGGGCTACGGAAATTGATTTCTCACGCGCAGGGTATAAACGGCCAGAAATGAGTATAGGCGCCCGCCCTCACACATCGCCCAGCAAACTGCC
Organism: Sextonia rubra; assembly: GCA_037013555.1. Classification (NCBI taxonomy): domain Eukaryota; kingdom Viridiplantae; phylum Streptophyta; class Magnoliopsida; order Laurales; family Lauraceae; genus Sextonia; species Sextonia rubra. The sequence goes on along the minus strand of JASUAD010000022.1, from coordinate 661,830 downwards.
CGACATGCCCAGCAGGCAGCACAACGACTTGGCCGACGTGCTCGCCCACACAAAAGGGGCTGCCAAAACCGATTTCCAACCCGGTTGGAACAAATGGACGCGACCGATGGAATGCACGCTGCGCGCGCGACCGCCACGGTGGGCACGTCCAACAAACCGAAGGACCGACCATGGTCGTTCCTTAGCCGATAGGCACCGCACACTGTATAGTAGGGGCTACGGAAATTGATTCCTCATGCGCGGGGTATAAACGGCCAGAAATGAGTACAGGCGCCCGCCCTCACCCAGCGCCCATCAAACTGCCTAATGTGCCTAGCGGGCAGCGCAACGACTTGCCCGACATGCTCGCCCGCACAAAAGGGGCTGCCAAAACCGATTTCCCACCCGGTTGGAACAAATGGCCGTGACCGATGGAATGCACGCAGCGCGCTTCACTGCCACGGTGGGCACATCCAACAAACCGAAGGACCGACCGTGGTCATTCCTTAGCCGATACGAACCGCACATTGTATAGTAGGGGCTACGGAAATTGATTTCTCACGCGCGGGGTATAAACGGCCAGAAATGAGTACAAGCGCCCGCCCTCACACAGCGCCCAGCAAACTGCTCGACGTGCCCAGCGGGCAGCACAACGACTTGCCCGACGTGCTCGCCCGCACAAAACGGGCTCCCAAAACCGATTTCCCACCCGGTTGGAACAAATGGCCACGACCGATGAAATGCACGCTGCGCGCGCGACCGCCACGGTGGGCACGTCCAACAAACCAAAGGACCGACCGTGGTCGTTCTTAACCCGATAGGCACCGCACACTATATAGTAGGGGCTACGGAAATTGATTCCTCACGCGCGGGGTATAAACGGCCAGAAATGAGTACAGGCGCCCGCCCTCTCCCAGCGCCCAGCGAACTGCCCGACGTGCCCAGCGGGCATCACAACGACTTGCCCGACGTGCTCGCCCGCTCAAAAGGGGCTGCCAAAACTGATTTCCCACCCGGTTGGAACAAATGGCCGCGATCGATGAAATGCACGCTGCGCGCGCGACCGCCACGGTGGGAATGTCCAACAAACCGAAGGACCGACCGTGGTCGTTCCTTACCCGATAGGCACCGCACACTGTATAGTAGGGGCTACGGAAATTGATTCCTCCCGCGCGGTGTATAAACGGCCAGAAATGAGGGCGCCCGCCCTCACCCAGCGGCTAGCAAACTGCCCGACGTGCCCAGCAGGCAGCACAACAACTTGCCCGACGTGCTCGCCCGCACAGATGGGGCTGCCAAAACCAATTTCCCCCCCGGTTGGAACAAATGGCCGCGACCGATGGAAGGCACGCTGCGCGCGCGCCCGCCGCGGTGGGCACGTCCAACAAACCGAAGGACAGACCAGAGTAGTTCCTTATCCGATAGGCACTGCACACTGTATAGTAGGGGCTATGGAAATTGATTCCTCACGCGCGGGGTATAAACGGCCAGAAATGAGTACAGGCAGGCGCTGGGCGCCCGCCCTCACCCAGCGCCCAGCAAACTGCCCGACGTGCCCCGCGGGCAACACAACAACTTGCCTGACGTACTCGCCCGCACAGATGGGGCTGCCAAAACCGATTTCGCACCCGGTTGGAACAAATGGCCGCGACCGATGGAATGCACGCTGCGCGCGCAACCGCGACGGTGGGCATGTCCAACAAACCGAAGGATCGACCGTGGTCGTTCCTTATCTGATAGCCACCGCACACTGTATAATAGGGGCTACGGAAATTGATTTCTCACACGCGGGGTATAAACAGCCAGAAATGAGTACAGGCAGGCGCCGGGCGCCCGCCCTCGCCCAGCGCC
>JASUAD010000022.1:640000-650000 GCA_037013555.1 Sextonia rubra | reverse complement strand
GCGCGCACCCGACAACAGAGGCAGAGCACGCTACGCTCGCCCAACAGCAGCCAACTGCACGGCTGACAGCCCAATGGCCTGAACCGCATCCTTACCTAGCCCACATGCACGGGCATCGAATGAGGGCCTACCAAATATTATTCCCCGCCAACTCGGAACAAAAGGGCGGGACTGATGCTAGGCAAGCAGCGCGCACCCGACAGCAGCCATCAGCATAGCTAACTGCCCAGCGGCCTGGCCGGCATCCTCACTTAGCCAACACGCACGGCCCAACGCATGAGGGTCAGCCAAATCTGATTTCCCACGAACTCGGAACAAAAGGACGGGACGGAAGCAGAGCTTGCTGCGCGCGCCAGACAGCAGCCATGTGCACGGCTGAATGCCCAACGGCCTGCCCACCTTGGTAAAACAGGCCGGGACCGATGCCAGGCACGCAATGCGCCCCCGACAGCGCCCATTTCACAGCTAACTGCCCAGCGGCCCAACCGACATCCTTAGTTAACCGACCTGCACGGCCCAACGCTTGAGGGTCTGCCCAATCTGATTTCCCACAAACTCGGAACAAAAGGCCGGGACAGAGGCTGAGCACGCTACGCTCGCCTAACAGCAGCCATGTGCACGGCTGACTGCCCAACGGCCTGATCCGCAACCTTACCTAGCCAACATGCACCGGGCATCGAATGAGGGTCCGCCAAATCTTATTTCCCGCCAACTCGGAACAAAAGGCAGGGACCGATGACAGGCACGTAGCGCGCCCCCGACAGCCACCATCTGCATGGCCAGCTGCCCAGCGGCTTGGACGGCATCCTTACCTACCCAGCGCGCACGGCCCAACGCATGAGGGTCAGCCGAGTCTGATTTCCCGCAAACTCGGAACAAAAGGCCAGGACGAAGGCAGAGCATGCTGCGCGGGCCAGGCAGCAGCCATGCGCACGGTTGGCCACCCTACGGCCTGCCCCGCATCCCTACGCATCAAACATGCAGCGGGCAACGAATGAGGTTCCCCCAAATCTGATTTCCCACCACCTGGGAATAGCAGGCCAGGACCGATGCCAGGCACGCAGCGCGCCCCCGACAGCACCCATCTGCACAGCTAACTGCCCAGCGGCCTGACCGACATCCTCGCTCAACCAACCTACACGGCCCAACGAATGAGGGTCTGCCCAATCTGATTTCCCATGAACTCGGAACAAAAGGCCAGGACAGAGGCAGAGCACGCTGTGCGCGCCCGATAGCAGCCGTGTGCACGGTTGACTGCCCAACGGCCTGACCCGCAATCTTACCTCGCCAACATGCACCGGGCATCGAATTAGGGTCGGCCAAATCTTATTTCCCACCTACTCGGAACAAAAGGCCGGGACCAATGACGGGCACGCAGCGAGCCCCCGGCAGCCGCCATCTGCATGGCAAACTCCCAGCGGCCTGGCCGGCTCCCTCACATAGCCAACGTGCACGGCCCAAAGCATGAGGGTCAGCCAAATCTGATTTCCCACAAACTCGGAACAAAAGGCCGGGACGGTGGCAGAGCATGTTGCGCGCCAGACAGCAGCCATGTGCACGGCTGACTGCCCAACGGCCTACCCACCTTGGAAAAACAGGCCGGGACCGATACCAGGCACGCAGCGTGCTCCCGACAGCACCCATCCTCACAGCTAGCTGCCCAGCGGCCTGACCGACATCCTTACTTAACTGACCTGCACGGCCCAACGCATGGGCGTCTGCCCAATTTGATTCCCCACAAACTCGGAACCAAAGGCCGGGATAGAGGCAGGGCATGCTGCGCTCACCCAACTGCAGCCATGTGCACGACTGACTGCCCAACGGCCTGACCCGCATCCTTACCCAGCCAACATGCACCGGGCAACGATTGAGGGTCTGCCAAATCTGATTTCCCACCAACTCGGGACAAAAAAGCCAGGACCGATGACGGGCAAGCACCGCGCCCCCGACAGCCACCATCTGAATGGCTAGCTGCCCAGTGGCCTGGCCGGCATCCTCACCTACCCAACGCGCACGGCTCAACGCATGAGAGTCAACCGAGTCTGATATCCCACAAACTCGGAACAAAGGGCCAGGACGGAAGCCGAGCATGCTGCGCGCGCCAGGCAGTAGCCATGTGCATGGCTGACTGGCCAACGGCCTGCCCTGCATCCCTACCCTTCTAACTTGCACCAGGCAACGAATGGGGGTCTGCCAAATCTGATTTCCCACCACCTTGGAACAAAGGCCAGGACTGATGCCAGGCACGCAGCGCACGCCCGACAGCAGCCGATGAGGGTCTGCCAAAGCTGTTTTCCCACCTCCTTGGAACAAAAGGCCAGGACCAATGCCAGGCACGCAGCGCGCGGCCAACAGCAGCCATCTGCATAGCCAACTGCCTAGCAGCCTGACCGACATCCTTACCCAGCCTACACGGCCCAAACGCATGAGGGTCGGCCCAATCTGATTTCCCACAAACTCGGAACAAACGGCTGCGACAGAGGCAGAGCACGCTCCGTGCGCCCCACTGCAGCCTTCGCACGGCTGACTGCCCAACAGCCGGACCCGCAACCGAATGAGGGTCTGCCAAAATCTTATTTCCCACCAAGACGGAAGAAAGGGCCGAAACCGATGACAGGCACGCAGCTCGCGACCGACCGCAGCCATCTGCACGGTTAACTGCCCAGAGGCCTGGTCGGCTTCCTTACTTACCCAACATGCGCGGCCCAACACATGAGGGTCTGCCAAATCTGATTTCCCACAAAGTCGGAACAAGAGGCCGGGGCAGACGCAGAGCATGCTGCGCGCGCACGACTGCAGCAATGTGCATGGCTGACTGCCCAACGGCCTGACGCGCATCCTTACCTAGCCCACATGGACCGGGCAACGAATGAGGGTCTGCCAAATCTGATTTCTCACCACCTTGGAACAAAAGGCCGGGACCGATAACTGGCACGTAGCGCGTGCCCAACTGCAGCCACCTGCATAGCTGACTGCCCAATGGCCAGGCAGACATCCTTACTCACACAACGTGCACAGCCCAGCGCAGGCGGGCCAGCCAAATCGGATTTCCCACAAACTCGGAACCGAAGGCCGTGACAGAGGTGGCACACGCTGCGCGCACCCAATGGCCTCGACGGCATTCCTCACTACTTCATGCCAAATCTGATTTCCCACAAACTCGGAACCAAAGGCCAGGACAGAGGCAGAGCACGCTGCGCGCGCCCAGCGGCCTGGCCGGCCTCCTCACTTACCCTACATGCACGGCCCTTCGCACGGGGGTATGCCAAATCTGATTTCCCATAAACTCGGACCCAAAGGCTGGGACAGAGGCAGGGCACGCTGCGCTAGCCCAACTGCAGCCATGTGCACGGTTGACTGCCCAACGGCCTGACCCGCATCCTTACCCGGCCAACATGCGCCGGGCAACGATTGAGGGTCTGCCAAATCTGATTTCCCACCACCTCGGAACAAAAGGCCAGGACCGATGCCAGGCACGCAGCGCGCCCGACAGCAGCAATCTGCACAGCTAATAGCCCAGCGGCTAGACCAACATCCTTACTCGCCCCACATGCACGCCCCAACGCATGTTGATCTGCCAAATCTGATTTCCCACGTACTCGGAACCGAAGGCCGGCACACAGGTAGAGCACGCTGCGTGCTCCCAGCGGCCATTGTTAGCCCAACGGCATGACCATCATCCTTACTTAGCCAACACGCACGGGACACCGCAAGGGGGCCTGCCATATCTGATTTCCCACCAGCTTGGAACAGAGGCCAGGAACCAACGCCGAGCACGCAGCGCGCGCGACAGCTGCCCGCCAAACGGCCCGCCCGGCACGCTGTGAACAATGCGGGAGGGGCTGCGGAAATTGATTCCCCATGCGCTGGGTATAAATGGCCAGAAACGAGTATAGGCAAGCCGCGCACGCCCGCCCGCACCCGAGCGCACAGCAAACTGCCCGACGTGGCCGACAGGCAGCGCAGTTTGCTGTGCACGTGGCTGCGGGCGGGCGAGCAGGGCTTGCCCGTACTCATTTCTAGCCGTTTATACCCCGCATGCACTGCCCAACGCACGAGGATCTGCCAAATCTGATTTCCCACATACTTGGAACCAAAGGCCGGGACACAGGCTGAGCACGCTGCGCGCGCCCAACGGCCACTGACTGCCCAACGGCATGACCATCATCCAACACGCACGGGGCACCGCATGGGGGCCTGCCATATCCGATTTCCGACCAGCTAGGAATAAAAGGCAGGAACATAGGCCAGGCGCGCAGCGCGCGCGCGACAGCTGCCCGCGCAACGGCCCGACCAGCATGCTGTGAACAATGTGGGAGGGGCTGCGGAAATTGATTCCCCACGCACGGGGTATAAACGGCCAGAAACCAGTATAGGCAAGCCGCGCGCGCCCGCCTGCACCCAGGCGCACAGAAAACTGCCCGACGTGGCCGACAGGCAGCGCAGTTTGCTGTGCGCGTGGCTCTGCGGGCTGGCGGGCGGGCGCGCGGGGATTGCTTATACTAGTTTCTAGCTGTTTATACCCCGCACGTGGTGAATCAATTTCCGCAGCCCCCCAAACCCTATATAGCATAAAAACACACGCGCGCGCGCCGCACCGCACTTAGCACTTTGCACTTGGCACTTGGCACTTAAAAATTTGAAAGCAAGCAACCGGGCAGCAGAGGCTAGGCGTGCAACCCGCACCATTTTCCCCACCTGGAACCAGCAGCCTAGGCTAGCCAACGTGCCCAGCGCAACAGCAGCGGGTCCACCAATTCGAACTTCACACCAACATAGGGCAAAGGGCCGGAACCGAGGCAGGGCACCCAGCGCATGCCCGCCCACACCCACGCGCACGGATGACTGCCCAACGGCCTGCCCAGCATCCCCACTTAGCCAACAGGCACGGGGCAACGTATGAGGAACTGCCCAATCGGTTTTCCCACCAATTTTATGTAAAAGGCAGGGACAGAGGCTAGGCATGCAGAGCGCGCGCCCGCCATCAGCCCTGTGCACTGCTTACTGCCAAATCTGATTTCCCACCACCTTGGAACACGAGGCAGAGGCCGTTGCCAGGCACGCAGCCCGCCCAGCGCGCGCCCGCAGCGACATGGGGCAAAGGGCTGGAACCGTGGCAGGGCACCCAGCGCGTGCCCGCCTACACCCACGCGCACGGCTGACTGCCCAACGGCCTGCCCAGCGTCCCCACTTAGCCAACAGGTACGGGGCAACGTATGAGGGCTTGGCTAACCGGCTTTCCCACCGTTTTTATGCAAAAGGCAGGGACCGAGGCTAGGCACGCAGAGCGCGCGCCCGCCAGCAGCCCTGTGCACAGCTAACTGCCGAATCTGATTTCCCACCACCTTGGAACACGAGGCAGAGGTCGTTGTCAGGCACACAGCCCGCCCAGCGCGCGCCCGCAGCGACATGGGGCAAAGGGCCGGAACCGTGGCAGGGCACCCAATGCGCGCCCGCCCGCACCCACGCGCACGGCTGACTGCCCAACGGCCAGGCCAGCGTCCCCACTTAGCCAACAGACATGGGGCAACGTATGAGGGCCTGCCCAATCGGCTTTCCCACCGATTTTACGTAAAAGGCAGGGACCGAGGCTAGGCACGCAGAGCGCGCGCCCGCCAACAGCCCTGTGCACAGCTAACTGCCGAATCTGATTTCCCACCACCTTGGAACACGAGGCAGAGGCCGTTGCCAGGCGCGCAGCCCGCCCAGCGCGCGCCCGCAGCGCGCCCCCGACAGCAGCCATCTGCCCAGCGGGAAGACAGGCGTTCTCCCTCACCGAACACGCACGGCCCACCGCATCAGGGCCTGCCAAATTAGATATCCCACAAAGTCGGATCAAAAGGCCGGGGCAGCGGCAAAGCGCGTAGCGCGGCAGACAACAGCCCTGTGCGCGACTGCCCGCCCAATGGCCAGACCGACATGCCAAGAACAGTGTGGGAGAGGCTACGGAAACTGATTCCACACGGACGGGGTATAAACGGCCAGAAATGAGCACAGGCAAGCACTGCACCCCCGCCCGCACCCAGCCACCCAACAAACTGCCCGACGTGCCCAGCAGGCAGCACAGCAACGTGCCCGACATGCCCGCCCGCACATGACGGGCTGCCAGAATCGATTTCCCACCCGGTTCGAACAAATGGCCGAAACCGATGGAACGCACGCTGCGCACGGGCCCGCCACGATGGGCGCGCCCAACAAACCAAAGGACCGACCGGAGTCGTTCTTTACCCAATAGGCACCGCACACAGTATAGGAGGGGCTACGGAAATTGATTCCTCACGCACAGGATATAAACGGCCAGAAATGAGTACGGGCAAGCACCGCGCGCCCGCCTGCAACCAGGCGCCCAGCAAACCGCCCGAGGTGCCCAACAGGCGACACAGCAACGTGCCCGACGTGCCCGCCCGCACAAGAGGGACTGCTGGAACCGATTTCCCACTGGGTTGGAACAAATGGCCTCGACCGATGGAAGGCCCGCTGCGCGCCCCGCCACGGTGGGCACGTCCAACAAACCGAAGGACCGACCGGAGTCGTTCCTTAGCTGATAGGCACCACACTTTGTATAGTAGGGGCTACGGAAATTGATTCCTCACGCGGGGGCTATAAACGGCCAGAAATGAGTACAAGCGCCCGCCCTCACCCAGCGCCCAGCAAACTGCCCGACGTGCCCAGCGGGCAGCACAACAACTTGCCCGACGTGCTTGCCGGCACAGATGGGGCTGCCAAAACCGATTTCCCACCTGGTTAGAACAAATGGCCGCGACCGATGGAATACACGCTGCGCGCGCGACCGCCACGGTGGGCACGTCCAACAAACCGAAGGACTGACCATGGTCGTTCCTTACCCGATAGGCACCGCCCACTGTATAGTAGGGGCTACGGAAATTAATTCCTCACGCGCGGGGTATAAACGGCCAGAAACGAGTATAGGCGCCCGCCCTCACCCAGCGCCTAGCAAACTGCCCGGCGTGCCCAGCGGGCAGGGGCTACGGAAATTGATTCCTCACGCGCGGGGTATAAACGGCCAGAAAATGAGTACAGGCAGGCTCTGGGTGCCCGCCCTCACCCCGCGCTCAGCGAACTGCCCGACATGCCCAGCGGGCATCACAACAACTTGCCCGACGTGCCCGGCCGCACAGACGGGGCTGCCAAAACCGATTGCCCACCCGGCTGGAACAAATGGCCACGACCGATGGAAGGCACGCTGCGCGCGCCCCCGCCACGGTGGGCACGTCCAACAAACCGAAGGACCGACCGGAGTCGTTCCTTAGCCGATAGGCACTGCACACTGTATAGTAGGGGCTACGGAAATTGATTCCTCACGCGCGGGGTATAAACGGCCAGAAATGAGTACAGGCAGGCGCCGGGCGCCCGCGCTCACCCAGCGCCCAGCAAACTGCCCGACGTGCCCAGCGGGCAGCACAACAACTTGCCCGACGTGCTCGGCCGCACAGATGGGGCTGCCAAAACCGATTTCTCACCCGGTTGGAACAAATGGCCGTGACCGATAAAAGGCACGCTGTGCGCGCGCCCGCCACGTTGCGCACGTCCAACAAACCGAAGGACCGACCGGAGTCGTTCCTTAGCCGATAGGCACCGCACACTGTATAGTAGGGGCTACGGAAATTGATTCCTCACGCACGGGGTATAAACGGCCAGAAATGAGGGCGCCCGCCCTCACCCAGCGCCCAGCAAACTGCCCGACGTGCCCAGCGGGCAGCACAACAACTTGCCCGACGTGCTCGCCCACACAGATGGGGCTGCCAAAACCAATTTCCCACCCGGTTGGAACAAATGTCCGCGACCGATGGAATGCACGCTGCGCGCGCGACCGCGACGGTGGGCACGTCCAACAAACCGAAGGACCGACCGTGGTCGTTCCTTACCCGATAGGCACCGCACACTGTATAGTAGGGGCTACGGAAATTGATTTCTCACGCGCGGGGTATAAACGGCCAGAAATGAGTACAGGCAGGCGCCGGGCGCCTGCCCTCGCCCAGCGCCCAGCAAACTGCCCGACGTGCCCAGCGGGCATCAAAACAACTTGCCCGACGTGCCCGGCCGCACAGGAGGGGCTGCCAAAACCGATTTCCCTCCCGGTTGGAACAAATGGCCGCGACCGATGGAAGGCACGCTGCGCGCGCGCCCGCCACGGTGGCCACGTCCAACAAACCGAAGGACCGACCGGAGTCGTTCGTTAGCCGATTAGCACCGCACACTGTATAGTAGGGGCTACGGAAATTGATTCCTCACGCGCGGGGTATAGACGGTCAGAAATGAGTACAGGCAGGCGCCGGGCGCCCGCCCTCACCCGGCGCCCAGCAAACTACCCGACGTGCCCATCAGGCAGCACAACAACTTGCCCGATGTGCTCGCCCGCACAGATGGGGCTGCCAAAACCGAGAATTGAGGATAGGCACTTGACCTGCGCACGTTCGTTCGCATGGGTGGGACGAGCCTCACGACGGCCCTGCCAGCATCGCCACTAAACCGACTTGCCCGGCATTGCATATGAGGGGTTGCCAAAACCGATTTCCCACCACGTTGGAACAGTGGCCGCGACCGATGAAGGGCACGCGCCCGCCACGGTGGCACGTGCGACAAACCGATGGACCGACCGGAGTCGTTCCTTAGCCAACTTGCACCGCACAATTTTTTATGGGAGGGGCTACCGAAATTGATTCCTCATGCGCGGGGTATACTCGCCCAGAATATAAGATAGGCACGCGCCGTGCGCACGTCCGCCACCGTGGGCAGCGCGAACCTCCCGGCAGGAATACCGGCATCGCTTTTTAACCGACATGCCCGGCGCAGCATCTGAGGGGCTGCCAAAACCGATTTCCCACCATGTTGGGACGAAGGCCTTGACCGATGAAAGGCACTCGCGATGCTGGCCCGCCACGGTGGGCACATCCGACAGACCAAAGGACTGACCGCAGTGGCTCCTTAGCCAACTCACGCCGCAGAATGTATAGGTGGGGCTACCGAATTTGATTCCTCGCGCATGGGGTATAAATGCCCAGAATTGAGGATATGCACACGCCGTGCGCACGTCCGCCAGGGTGGGCAGGGCGATCCGCCCGACCGCCTAACCGGCATTACTACTTAGCCAACATGCACGGTGCACCGTATGAGGGGCTTGCCGAAACTGATTTCCCACCAACTTGGAACCAAAGTACGGGACCGAGGGGTGGCACGCAATGTGCGTACGCCCGCCGCCGTGTGCACGGCTACCTGCCCGAAGGCCTCGCCGGCATCATTCCTCAGCCAACATCCGCGCCGCATCGTAGCAGGGGCTCCCACCATTGATTCCTCACGCACGGGGTAATAATCGGCCAGGATTGAGGAAAGGCACGCGCCGCGTGCACGTCCGCCGCCATATGCACGGCAGACTGCCCAACTGCCTAACCCTCGCCGCTACTTAGCCAACGTGCACGGTGCAGCGTATGAGGGGCTCGACGAAACTGATTTCCCACCAACTTGGGGAAAAGGGCCAGGACCAAGGGACGGCGCGCACATCCGCCTTCTCCTCCGCCATGACTTTCTCGGCGTTCAATGGCACTTTACGGGCCTCCTGTTTTTGCCTCTTTTGGGGTGGGGGTGTGGTGGGGGGGGGGGGGGGGGGAACACGCTTGGGGGAGGGGGACGAATCTGGGCGACGCGGGGCTAATTGAGGAAAGGCAAGACGAACTGCCTGACTGCCTATAACCGAGATCGATACTTATGCATCACGAGCGGCGCAACGCATGTGGGGCTACCGAAACTGATTTCCCACCAACTTGGAACTAAAGTACAGGACCGAGGGGTGGCATTCGCCCGCCGCCATGTGCACGGCTAACTGCCCGAAGGCCCCACCCACGTCATTCCTCCGCCAACATCCGCGGCACAAATTAGGAGCAGCTCCCAAAATTGATTCCTCATGCACGGGTATAAGCGGCCAGGACTGTGGACAGGCACTCGCCGTGCGCACGTCTGCCTCCACATGCACGGCGGACTGCCC
>JASUAD010000022.1:622500-635000 GCA_037013555.1 Sextonia rubra | reverse complement strand
CACATGAGGGTTAGCCGAGTCTGATTTCCCGCAAACTCAGAACAAAAGGCCAGGACGAAGGCAGAGCATGCTGCGCGCGCCAGGCAGCAGCCATGCGTACGGCTGGCTGCCCTACAGCCTGCCCCGCATCCCTACGCATCCAACAAGCACCGGGCAACGAATGAGGTTCCACCAAATCTGATTTCCCACCACCTTGGAACAGCAGGCCAGGACCGATGACAGGCACGCAGCGCACCCCCGACAGCACCCATCTGCACAGCTAACTGCCCAGCGGCCTGACCGACATCCTCGCTCAACCAACCTACACGGCCAAACGAATGAGGGTCTGCCCAATCTAATTTCCCACGAACTCGGAACAAAGGGCCAGGACCGAGGCAGAGCACGCTGTGCGCACCCGACAGCAGCCGTGTACACGGCTGACTGCCCAACGGCCTGACCCGCAATCTTACCTCGCCAACATGCACCGGGCATCGAATTAGGGTCGGCCAAATCTTATTTCCCACGTACTTGGAACAAAAGGCCGGGACCGATGACGGGCACGCAGCGAGCCCCCGGCAGCTGCCATCTGCATGGCAAACTGCCCAGCGGCCTGGCCGGCTCCCTCACATAGCCAACGTGCACAGCCCAAAGTATAAGGGTCAGCCAAATCTGATTTCCCACAAACTCGGAACAAAAGGCTGGGACGGTGGCAGAGCATGTTGCGCGCCAGACAGCAGCCATGTGCACGGCTGACTGCCCAACGGCCTGCCCACCTTGGAAAAACAGGCCGAGACCAATCCCAGGCACGCAGCGCGCTCCCGACAGCACCCATCTTCACAGCTAGCTGCCCAGCGGCCAGGCCGACATCCGTACTCAACCAACCTGCACGGCCCAACGCATGGGTGTTTGCCCAATCTGATTTCCCACAAACTCGGAACCAAAGGCCGGGACAGAGGCAGGGCACGCTGCGCTCGCCCAACTGCAGCCATGTACACGGCTGATTGCCCGACGGCCTGACCCGCATCCTTACCCAGCCAACATGCACCGAGCAACGATTGAGGGTCTGCCAAATCTGATTTCCCACCAACTCGGGACAAAAGGCCAGGACCGATGACGGGCACGCACCGCGCCCCCGACAGCCACCATCTGAATGGCTAGCTGCCCAGTGGCCTGGCCGGCATCCTTACCTACCCAACGCGCACGGCCCAACGAACGAGGGTCAGCCGAGTTTGATATCCCACAAACTCGGAACAAAGGGCCAGGACGGAAGCCGAGCATGCTGCGCGCACCAGGCAGCAGCCATGCGCATGGTTGACTGCCCAACGGCCTGCCCCATTCCCTACCCTTCCAACATGCACCAGGCAACGAATGGGGGTCTGCCAAATCTGATTTCCCACCACCTTGGAACAAAGGCCGGGACCGATGCCAGGCACGCAGCGCACGCCTGACAGCAGCCGATGAGGGTCTACCAAAGCTGTTTTCCCACCTCCTTGGAACAAAAGGCCAGGACCGATGCCAGGCGCGCAGCGCGAGGCCAACAGCAGCCATCTGCACCGCCAACTGCCTAGCGGCCTGACCGACATCCTTACCCAACCTACACGGCCCAAGCGCATGAGGGTCGGACCAATCTGATTTCCCACAAACGGCTGCGACAGAGGCAGAGCACGTTGCGTGCGCCCCAATGCAGCCTTCGCACGGCTGACTGCCCAACAGCCGGACCCGCAACCTATACCTATCCAACATGAATCAGGCACCGAATGAGGGTCTGCCAAAATCTTATTTCCCACCAAGATGGAACAAAGGGCCGCAACCGATGACAGGCACGCAGCTTGCGACCGACCGCAGCCATCTGCACGGCTAACTGCCCAGAGGCCTAGTCGGCTTCCTTACTTACCCAACATGCGCGGCCCAACACATGAGGGTTTGCCAAATCTGATTTCCAACAAAGTCGGAACAAGAGGCCGGGACAGACGCAGAGCATGCTCCGCGCGCACGACCGCAGCAATGTGCACGGCTGACTGCCCAACGGCCTGACGCGCATCCCTACCTAGCCCGAATGGACCGGGCAACGAATGAGGGTCTGCCAAAACTGATTTCTCACCACCTTGGAACAGAAGGCTGGGACCGATGCCTGGCACGCAGCGCGCGTCCAACTGCAGCCACCTGCATAGCTGACTGCCCAACGGCCAGGCAGACATCCTTACTCACACAACGTGCACAGCCCAACGCAGGCGGGCCAGCCAAATCGGATTTCCCACAAACTGGGAACCAAAGGCCGGGACAGAGGTGGCGCACGCTGCGCGCACCCAGTGGCCTCGACGGCATTCCTCACTACTTCATGCCAAATCTGATTTCCCACAAACCCGGAACCAAAGGCCAGGACAGAGGCAGAGCACGCTGCGTGCGCCCAGCGGCCTGGACGGCCTCCTCACTTACCCAACATGCACGGCCCTTCGCACGGGGGTCTGCCAAATCTGATTTCCCACAAACTCGGAACCAAAGGCCGGGACAGAGGCAGGGCACGCTGCGCTAGCCCAACTGCAGCCATGTGCACGGTTGACTGCCCAACGGCCTGACCCGCATCCTTACCCGGCCAACATGCACCGGGCAACGATTGAGGGTCTGCCAAATCTGATTTCCCACCACCACGGAACAAAAGGCCAAGACCGATGCCAGGCACGCAGGGCGCTCCCGACAGCAGCAATCTGCACAGGTAATAGCCCAGCGGCTAGACCAACATCCTTACTCGCCCCACATGCACGCCCCAACGCGTGGGGATCTGCCAAATCTGATTTCCCACGTACTCAGAACCGAAGGCCGGGACACAGGCAGAGCACGCTGCGCGTGCCCAGCGGCCACTGACAGCCCAACGGCATGACCATCATCCTTACGTAACCAACACGCACGGGGCACCGCATGGGGGCCTGCCATATCCGATTTCCCACCAGCTTGGAACAAAGGCCAGGAACCAACGCCGAGCGCGCAGCGCTCGCGCGACAGCTGCCCGCCAAACGGCCCGCCCGGCACGCTGCGAACAATTCGGGAGGGGCTGCGGAAATTGATTCCCCACGCGCGGGGTATAAATGGCCAGAAACGAGTACAGGCAAGCCGCGCACGCCCGCCCGGACCCGGGCGCACAGCAAACTGCCCGACGTGGCCGACAGGCAGCGCAGTTTGCTGTGCACGTGGCTGCAGGCGGGCGCGCAGGGCTTGCCCGTACTCATTTCTAGCCGTTTATACCCTCGCATGCATGGCCCAACGCACGAGGATCTGCCAAATCTGATTTCCCACATACTCGGAACCAAAGGCCGGGACAAAGGCTGAGCACGCTGCGCGCGCCCAGCGACCACTGACTGCCCAACGGCATGACCATCATCCAACACGCACGGGGCACCGCATGGGGGCCTGCCATATCCGATTTCCGACCAGCATGGAACAAAAAGCAGGAACCGAGGCCAGGCGCGCAGCGCGTGCGCGACAGCTGCTCGCCCAGCGGCCCGACCAGCATGCTGTGAACAATGTGGGAGGGGCTGCGGAAATTGATTCCCCGCGCGCGGGGTATAAACGGCCAGAAACCAGAACAGGCAAACCGCGTGCGCCCGCCTGCACCCAGGCGCACAGAAAACTGCCCGACGTGGCCGACAGGCAGCGCAGTTTGCTGTGCGCGTGGCTCTGCGGGCTGGCGGGAGGGCGCGCGGGGATTGCCTGTACTGGTTTCTAGCCGTTTATACCCCGCGCATGGGGAATCAATTTCCGCAGCCCCCCAAACCCTATATAGTATAAAAACATGCGCACGCGCGCCGCACCGCACTTAGCACTTTGCACTTGGCACTTGGCACTTGGTACTTAAAAATTTGAAAGTGAGCAACCGGGCAGCAAAGGCTAGGCGTGCAACCCGCACCATTTTCCCCACGTGGAACCGGCAGCCTAGGCTAGCCAACGTGCCCAGCGCAACAGCAGAGGGTCCGCCAACTCGGACTTCACACCAACATAGGGCAATGGGCCGGAACCGAGGCAGGGCAGCCAGCGCACGCCCGCCCGCACCCACGTGCACGGCTGACTGCCCAACGGCATGCCCAGCATCCCTATTTTGCCAACAGGCACGGGGCAACGTATGAGGAACTGCCCATTCAGCTTTCCCACCAATTTTATGTAAAAGGCAGGGACCGAGGCTAGGCATGCAGAGCGCGTGCCCGCCAGCAGCCCTGTGCACTGCTTACTGCCAAATCTGATTTCCCACCACCTTGGAACACGAGGCAGAGGCCATTGCCAGGCACGCAGCCCGCCCAGCGCGCGCCCGCAGCGACATGGGGCAAAGGGCCGGAACCGTGGCAAGGCACCCAGCGCGCGCCCGCCCGCACCCACGTGCACGGCTGACTGCCCAACGGCCTGCCCAGCGTCCCCACTTAGCCAACAGGTACGTTGCCCAACCAGCTTTCCCACCAATTTATGCAAAAGGCATGGACTGAGGCTAAGCATGCAAAGCGCGCGCCCTCCAGCAGCCCTGTGCACTGCTAACTGCCGAATCTGATTTCCCACCACCTTGGAACACGAGGCAGAGGCCGTTGCCTGGCACGCAGCCCGCCCAGTGCGTCCCGCAGCGACATGGGGCAAAGGGCCGGAACCGTGGCAGGGCACCCAGCGCGCGCCCGCCCGCACCCACGTGCACGGCTGACTGCCCAACGGCCTGCCCAGCGTCCCCACTTAGCCAACAGGCACGGGGCAATGTATGAGGGCCTGCCCAACCGGCTTTCCCACCGATTTTACGCAAAAGGCAGGGACCGAGGCTAGGCACGCAGAGCGCGCGCCCGCCAGCAGCCCTGTGCACAGCTAACTGCCGAATCTGATTTCCCACCACCTTGGAACACGAGGCAAAGGCCGTTGCCAGGCACGCAGCCCGCCCAGCGCGCGCCCGCAGCGACATGGGGCAAAGGGCCGAAACCGTGGCAGGGCACCCAGCGCGCGCCGGCCCGCACCCACGCGCACGCTGACTGCCCAACAGCGTGCCCAGCGTCCCCACTTAGCCAACAGGCATGGGGCAACGTATGAGGGCCTGCCCAACCGGCTTTCCCACCGATTTTACGGAAAAGGCAGGGACCGAGGTGATGAGTCTCTAAAAATGCATATTTTCATACACATTTTGACCCATTTTGAGGACTTATTAACTTGAAAGAGCCTCATTTAGTGTGATATCATGGGTTAATTCATTTCAAATTCATCTTTATATTTTTCTGCATAAATTGCTTAAAAATCACGCTTTTTGCATAAATTCATGAAACCTGCTATTTTTGGAAAGTCTATTTCTGGAAAGTTTTGTGAAAATAATTTTTCTCATGAAATAAATTGAATTCTCTTCGTCATTAGTTCATTCATACAAAATCATGAAGAATGATGTATATTTTTATTATCATTTCATGAGAAATGGGCCCACAGTCATGCATATGTGATGTTAGGGGTAAAATTGTCTTTTCACATGAATTCACATCTGTTTTGTAGGAAATTGATTATATGGGTCCCATTTGTAAAGAATTGAGGCAAGGAATTGATTTTTAAGAGAAAGGAGAGCAGAATTGAAGAGAAAAGGAAATTGGAAGAAAATTGTGAAAGGTCGGCTTCATGGTCCCACACACACATGCACACGTGTGGGGCACACTTGTAAAACATCCCAGATGGGGTCCATTTATTTGTTGCACATTTTCAAGAGATTTTGAAGAGAATTTGAAGAATATCTCATCAAAGATGGACAAGGAAAGCCACATAAGAGTTCTTTTTTGAGAAGGAGAAGATTTAATTGAAAAAAAATATAAAAAAAATTGACAAACTAGCTATTCCACGTCCAAAAGAAGATTTTGGATCAGATTTTGATTGAAAAAGTAAAGGAAAAATACAAGAAAATTATCTAGAAGATCTCTTCAAGTTTGGAGCCAACAAGGAGAACTTTCCAAAAAAGGAAAGTTGACGATGCAAAAAGATAAAAGGGGAAGTTCTACACCTCATGTGGGCCAAGTTTGATTCTAAGAGAGGATTCTTATCCCTATTTCATCTCTCAAAAGATCTTAGTGCAAGGTGGCAAAGACAAAGAAGGAAAGGAGCATCCAAGAGGGATTTCTGGACAAAACAAGCAAGGAAAGAAGAGAAAAATAAAAAGAAAAAAAAATCCCCAAGGATATTGCACGTCCAAAGCATTGGTTGGAGCCCTTTTTTTTCTTTCATCTTTTAATTATTTTTAATTTTTAAAGTTTGAGGAGGAGTAAGACTTGAAAAAGTATAAATAGGGCACCCTTCTCCCATATTCTTCATGGAAGAATTACCCACCTCCCACCTCTAGATTTCTACACTCCATCTCTCCCTCTCTTGTCTCTCCATCTCAAGTCATCAAGGAGGCTTAGCCCTAAAGCCACACCACCAACCTTGAAGATCAACTAGAAGGAGGAATTCTTTTCCATCCTAGTATGTATAATCTTTTGGTTTAATTTTTTTTTCATCTCATGTAAAGGATTGTCATACTAGTTCAATAATATTCATCTTCTTATTCTTCTTATTCTTATGGTTGTATGATTGCTTGATTTGTGTTTTTTCTTGTTTGGATTGACGACCCAAATAAAGAGCATACTTTAAGAAATTATTAGGCCTAGACTAAGGGAGAATTTGAGTGAATATACCGCCTTTGACTTCTTGTTATTACCACCTTTGACTTCAGTTATACCGCCTTTGACTTCTTGTTATTACCGCCTTTGACTTCAGTTGTTTACCGCCTTTGACTTCCTTGTTATTACCGCCTTTGACTTCCTGCAATTTTATGTTATTTTCTGCACTTTTGTTATTTTTCTTGTTATATTCACATGGATTTTAAGTCTTGTTTTTGCATAGTTTGATGGTTGGATTAGGAATCATTGCATCTATTTTTATATCATAAGATTTTGTGCATATTTAAGTTGATGAAAATTAAGCCTTCAGATCTGAATCTAATGATTAAATTCGGATTTAATATACAAACAGCATAATTTAAAACAGTTTCAGCAAACTGTAAAAACAGTTTTTGACAAAAAGTTCGAAGTGGGTAGACCAGTCAAATCACAATATTTTTCTTTGAAACTTGGAAAAATTAAAGTTTAGGATGTGGTCTTTCATTCCCTAAAATTTCAGATCAAAATAATTTCGGAAGATTTGTGAACCAGAGGCTTAAACTTTGCCAATCAGTCAACTCGAATCAGAATTCCTGCACAGAATTTTGCAAAATTGTCATATTCATGCATTTATAACTTTTTCGTTTTAGATCCTTTTTTAATTCTGTTTTTTTTGTTAGTTTCTTGCATCAGTAGAGCATGAATTCCAGCCATTAAATTTAAATTTAGGATGCATTAGAGTAATTCAAATCATGCATAATATTTGCATCAGCATACTAGTTTTTCAGACTTAGAATTTTTCAGCATCTCATGGCATGCATTGCATTATTAATTTTACTAACTTTCTAATTTTAAATTTGTTTCTAGTTTTATGTTTTTGATTGTTTTAGTTAATTTCCAGAATTAAATATATTTCTAAACTTGTTATAATTGAAGGTTTTAAATTGGAAAGTTTACTAGTTTTGGAAATTCTAACGTAGGAAAGTTCCAAACTTTTGTTTATTTTGTTTTTAACATTGTTTAGTTTAGTTAGTTTCCAATTTTAGTTTTTATTTTTGGAAGTTCTAACTTGTGTTTTAGTTTTGCAGCAATTTTAGTTTTATTTTAGGAATTTTAGATTTAGGAAAGTTTCTTTTCATTGGGTTGTAACTAATTTAATTTTGGTAAGTAGGACACTTGTATTTGTTAGATTTTCATTAGGTTAGTTTTAGATTTTTATTTTAAGGCAAGTCAAGTTGAAAAAGGAACCTTAAACACATTGCTCCCTGAGGATCGACCTGGTCTCACCAGTTTTATTACTACATCGCGGTTCTGCACTTGGAACTTACGATCACGAGGCTAGGCACGCAGAGCGCGCGCCCGCCAGCAGCCCTGTGCACAGCTAACTGCCGAATCTGATTTCCCACCACCTTGGAACACGAGGCAGAGGCCGTTGCCAGGCACGCAACCCGCCCAGCGCGCGCCCGCAGCGACATGGGGCAAAGGGCCGGAACCGTGGTAGGGCACCCAGCGCGCGCCCGCCCGCACACACGCGCACGGCTGACTGCCCAACGGCCTGCCCAGCGTCCCCACTTAGCCAACAGGCACGGGGCAACGTATGAGGGCCTACCCAACCGGCTTTCCCACCGATTTTACGGAAAAGGCAGGGACCGAAGTTAGGCACGCAGAGTGCGCGCCCGCCAGCAGCCCTGTGCACAGCTAACTGCCGAATCTGATTTCCCACCACCTTGGAACACGAGGCAGAGGCCGTTGCCAGGCACGCAGCCCGCCCAGCGCGCGCCCGCAGCGACATGGGGCAAAGGGCCGGAACCGTGGTAGGGCACCTAGCGCGCGCCCGCCCGCGCACACGCGCACGGCTGACTGCCCAACGGCCTGCCCAGCGTCCCCACTTAGCCAAAGGCACGGGGCAACGTATGAGGCCCTGCCCAACCGGCTTTCCCACCGATTTTACGCAAAAGGCAGGGACCGAGGCTAGGCACGCAGAGCGCGCGCCCACCAGCAGCCCTGTGCACAGCTAACTGCCGAATCTGATTTCCCACCACCTTGGAACACGAGGCAGAGGCAGTTGCCAGGCACGCAGCCCGCCCAGTGCGCGCCCGCAGCGACATGGGGCAAAGGGCCGGAACCGTGGCAGGGCACCCAGCACGCGCCAGCCCGCACCCACGCGCACGACTGACTGCCCAACGGCCTGCCCAGCGTCCCCACTTAGGCAACAGGCACGGGGCAATGTATAAGGCCCTGCCCAATCGGCTTTCACCAATTTTACGAAAAGGCAGGGACCGAGGCTGGGCATGCAGAGCGCGCGCCCGCCAGCAGCCCCGTGCACAGCTAACTGCCAAATCTGATTTCCCACCACCTTGGAACACAAGGCAGAGGCCGTTGCCAGGCACGCAGACTGCCCAGCGAGTGCCCACAGTGCGCGCCCGACAGCAGCCATCTGCCCAGCGGGAAGACAGGCGTTCTCCCTCACGGAACACGCATGGCCCACCGCATGAAGGCCTGCCAAATCAGATATCCCACAAAGTCGGAACAAAAGGCCGGGGCAGAGGCAGAGCGCGCAGCGCCCGGCCGACAACAGCCCTGCGGGAGACTGCCCGCCCAATGGCCCGATCGGCAGGCCAAGAACAATGTGGGAGAGGCTACGGAAACCGATTCCCCACGCGCGGGGTATAAACGGCCAGAAATGAGTACAGGCAAGCACTGCGCCCCCGCCCGCACCCAGGCGCCCAGCAAACTGCCCGACGTGCCCAGCAGGCAGCACAGCAACGTGCCCGACATGCCCGCCGGCACATAACGGGCTGCCAGGACTGATTTCCCACCCGGTTTGAACAAATGGCCGAAACCGATGGAAGGCACGCTGCGCCCGGGCCCGCCACGATGGGCGCGCCCAACAAACCGAAGGACCGACCGGAGTCGTTCTCTACCCAATAGGCACCGCACACAGTATAGGAGGGGCTACGGAAATTGACTCCTCACGCGCGGGGTATAATCGGCCAGAAACGAGTACAGGTAAGCACCGCGCGCCCGCCCGCACCCAGTCGCCCAGCAAACCGCCCGAGGTGCCCAGCAGGCGGCACAGCAACGTGCCCGACGTGCCGCCCGCACAAGAGGGACTGTTAGAACCAATTTCCCACCCGGTTGGAAAAAATGGCCGCGACCGACGGAACGCACGCTGCGCGCGCGCTGCCACGGTGGGCACGACCAACAAACCGAAGGACCAACCGTGGTCGTTCCTTACCCGATAGGCACCGCACACTGTGTAGTAGGGGCTACGGAAATTGATTCCTCACGCGCAATGTATAAACGGCCAGAAATGAGAACAGGCAGGCACCGGGCGCCCGCCCTCACCCAGCGCCCAAGAAACTGCCCTACGTGCCCAGCAGGCATCACAACAACTTGCCCGACGTGCCCCGCCGCACAGGAGGGGCTGCCAAAACCGATTTCCCAACCGGTTCGAAAAAATGGCCGCGACCGATGGAAGGGACGCTGCGCACGCGCCCGCCACGGTGGGCACGTCCAACAACCCGAAGGACCGACCGGAGTCGTTCCTTAGCCGATAGGCACCGTACATTGCATAGTAGGGGCTACGGAAATTGATTCCTCACGCGCAGGGTATAAAACGGCCAGAAATGAGTACAGGCGCCCGCCCTCACCCAGCGCCCAGCAAACTGCCCGACGTGCCCAGCGGGCAGCACAACAACTTGCCCGACGTGCTCGCCCGCACAAAAGGGGCTGCCAAAACCGATTTCCCACCCGGTTGGAACAAATGGCCGCGACCGATGGAATGCACGCTGCGCGCGCGACCGCCACGGTGGGCACGTCCAACAAACCGAAGGACCGACCGTGGTCGTTCCTTACCCGATAGGCACCGCACACTGTATAGTAGGGGCTACGGAAATTGATTCCTCACGCGCGGGGTATAAACGGCCAGAAATGAGTACAGGCGCCCGCACTCACCCAGCGCCTAGCAAACTGCCCGACGTGCCCAGCGGGCAGCACAACGACTTGCCCGACGTGCTCGCCCGCACAAAAGGGGCGGCCAAAACCGATTTCCCACCCGGTTGGAACAAATGGCCGCGACCGATGGAATGCACGCCGCTCACGCGCCCGCCACGGTGGGCACGTCCAACAAACCGAAGGACCGACCGTGGTCGTTCCTTACCCGATGGGCGCCACACACTGTATAGTTGGGGCTACGGAAATTGATATCTCACGAGCGGGGTATAAACGGCCAGAAAGGAGAACACGCGCCCGCCCTCACACATCGCCCAGCAAACTGCCCGACGTGCCCAGCGGGCAGCACAACGACTTGCCCGACGTGCTCGCCCGCACAAAAGGGGCTGCCAAAACCGATTTCCCACCCGGTTGGAACAAATGGCCGCGACCGATGGAATGCACGCTGAGCGCGCGACCGCCACGTTGGGCACGTCCAACAAATCGAAGGACCGACCATGGTCGTTCCGTACCCGATAGGCACCGCAGACTGTATAGTAGCGGCTACGAAAATTGATTCCTCACGTGCGGGGTATAAACGGCCAGAAATGAGTACAGGCAGGCGCCCGGCGCCCGCCCTCACGCAGCGCCCAGCGAACTGCCCGACTTGCCCAGCGGGCATCACAATAACTTGCCCGACATGCCCGGCCGCACAGGCGGGGCTGCCAAAACCGATTTCCCACCCGGTTGGAACAAATGGCCGCGACCGATGGTTGGCACGCTGCTCGCGCGCCCGCCACGGTGGGCACGTCCAACAAACCGAAGGACCAACCGTGGTCGTTCCTTACCCGATAGGCACTGCACACTGTATAATAGGGGCTACGGAAATTGATTCCTCACGCGCGGGGTATAAACGGCCAAAAATGAGTACAGGCGCCTGCCCTCACCAATCGCCCAGCGAACTACCCGACGTGCCCAGCGGGCTGCACAACGACTTGCCCGACGTGCTCTCCCGCACAAAAGGGGCTGCCAAAACCGACTTCCCACCCGGTTGGAACAAATGGCCGCGACCGATGGAATGCATGCTGCGCGCGCGACCGCCACGGTGGGCACGTCCAACAAACCGAAGGACCGACCGTGGTCGTTCCTTACCCGATAGGCACTGCACACTATATAGTAGGGGCTACGGAAATTGATTTCTCACACGCGGGGTATAAACGGCCAGAAAAGAGTACAGGCAGGAGTCGGGCGCCCGCCCTCGCCCAGCGCCCAACAAACTGCTCGACGTGCCCAGCGGGCATCACAGCAACTTGCCTGACGTGCCCGGTCGCACAGGCGGGGCTGCCAAAACCGATTTCCCACCCGGTTGGAACAAATGGCCCCGACCGATGGAAGGCACGCTGCATGCGCGCCCGCCGCGGTGGGCACGTCCAACAAACCGAAGGGCCGACCTGAGTCGTTCCTTAGCCGATAGGCGCCGCACACTGTATAGTAGGGGCTACGGAAATTGGTTCCTCACGCGCGGGGTATAAACGGCCAGAAATGAGGGTGCCTGCCCTCACCCAGCGCCTAGCAAACTGCCCGACGTGCCTAGTGGGCAGCGCAACAACTTGCCCGACGTGCTCGCCCGCACAGATGGGGCTACCAAAACCAATTTCCCACCCGGTTGGAACAATTGGCCGCGACCGATGGAATGCACGCTGCGCGCGCGACCGCGACGGTGGGCACATCCAACAAACCGAAGGATCGACCGTGGTCGTTCCTTACCCGATAGGCACCGCACACTGTATAGTAGGGGCTACGGAAATTGATTTCTCACGCGCGGGGTATAAACGGCCAGAAATGAGTATAGGCAGGCGCCGGCCGCCCGCCCTCGCCCAGCGCCCAGCAAACTGCTCGACGTGCCCAGCGGGTATCACAACAACTTGCCCGATGTGCCCGGCCACACAGGAGGGGCTGCCA
>JASUAD010000022.1:592500-615000 GCA_037013555.1 Sextonia rubra | reverse complement strand
GCCGGACCCGTAACCTATACCTGTCCAACATGAATCAGGCACCGAATGAGGGTCTGCCGAAATCTTATTTCCCACCAAGACGGAACAAAGGGCCGAAACCGATGACAGGCATGCAGCTCGCGGCCGACCGCAGCCATCTGCACGGCTAACTGCCCAGAGGCCTGGTCGGTTTCCTTACTTACCCAACATGCGCGGCCCAACACATGAGGGTCTGCCAAATCTGATTTCCCACAAAGTCGGAACAAGAGGCCGGGGCAGACGCAGAGCATACTACGCGTGCACGACCGCAGTAATGTGCACGGCTGACTGCCCAACGGCCTGACGCGCATCCTTACCTAGCCCACATGGACCGGGCAACGAATGAGGTGTTGGAAGTAGGTGGGTATCGTGGATAGATTTTCAAAACTTTTGACCCACTTGACACAGGGATCAACTATCCATAAGACCAAAACCCAATCCAGGATGCGTTACCCTCAATCTCGTGACCATGTACAGTAAAAATTCTACCAGCACTAAACATCCAAAATAACCTACGACATGCAAGAAGTAGATCATACCTTTGGAGATCCGCAGTGCTCTAGTGGATTTCTTCAACACCTCTTAGCCTTCCACGCTATGACCTGAATTGGATTTCTTTTCTCAAGAAGAATAGTGGAATCTTCAGGAGAAAATCCCAACTCGAGACTCCAAAGAACTAGAAGATAGGAGAGGAGAGTAACTCGCGCAACTCTTGCACGAAAGGGTTTTGGGCGTGAGGGAGAGTCTTATTGGACGTCCAAGAGATTTTATAGACTTCCAAATCTCTCCCTTATCTAATTGAAATAGAAGTCTTACTTCCAAAGCAATTAGCAACTTTCTCCTTTCCAAACTCTTATTTCTAGAGTCCAAGTCGGATTAGTGATTTCCAATATCTTTGGCTAGCGTGGGGACCACTAGGGATTCCTTAGAAAGTTGGCTCCAACTGGAACACCGCGACCCCACATCTCATGTGCAATCCGAGCCCACAGTTAATTGCAAATAACACCACTATATAAATGCAATTGCACTCCAGTCTTAGGAATAAATTACAATGAAGACCCTAAACTTCCCAATTACCACAAGTAGGCCCCTCTATCAATATCCGTGGATCAATTGGAATAAATCCGTCTCTTCCAATCTAAGTTCCACATCTTATTATCCTTGAGCCCCAATTAATCACAATAATCATCAGTACCATCCAATTAACTCTTAATTGAGATGGGTGCGCACTTACTAATGACAAATCCATTAATTGGCAAAAGGGGATAATAGAGATAGATTCCATCTTGATCATTCAACGTTCCCACAGTTCTACTACCATATACCCAAGACACCGAGGTGTTAACCTATAGTCGGCCTCACTCATTGGTGACTCAAAGCAAATGAATAGATAGAAACTTGAGTTCGTCAATGTCTCAGGATTGAGAGCCTATTGCTAGGGAATTATGAGAGCATACCTTATTATTGAGACGGAATTCCATAAGGTGCATCTCATGGTCCTTAAATACATCCAATGTACCAGCACCATGATCTAGAATCTTACATTCTGATGATTGAGACAAATCACATTATTTCATAGTGATCAAAGTGCTGCAACCTTATCAAATGAGATGCCCAGTCTCATTACTGGTTCTGAAGCTATTTAAGTATAAGATTTGTGACATATATCTCCCGCGTGTGGATCTCATCCATGCACATATATCACATCTAATATACTAATGGGACCCGGTTCAACTCATGAACCATTATGTCATACGTATTGGTCATGTGCATGAAGTAGTAAAATAACATTCATCTCATGAAAGTAAAGCATGATTTTATTGATAAATAAAGAAATTAATCAATTTATTACATCAACTGATGGATTAAGTCCACAAAATCAAACATGAGGGTCTGCCAAATCTGATTTCTCACCACCTTGGAACAAAAGGCCGGGACCGATGCCTGGCACGCAGCGCGCGCCCAACTGCAGCCACCTGCATAGCTGACTGCCCAACGGCCAGGCAGACACCCTTACTCACACAACGTGCAGAGCCCAGCGAAGGCGGGCCAGCCAAATCGGATTTCCAAGAAACTCGGAACCAAAGGCCGCGACAGAGGTAGCGCACGCTGCGCGCACCCAGTGGCCTCGACGGCATTCCTCACTACTTCATGCCAAATCTGATTTCCCACAAACTCGGAACCAAAGGCCGGGACAGAGGCAGGGCACGCTGCGCTCGCCCAACTGCAGCCATGTGCACGGCTGACTGCCCAACGGCCTGACCGGCATCCTTACCCGGCCAACATGCACCGGGCAACGATTGAGGGTCTGCCAAATCTGATTTCCCACCACCTCGGAACAAAAGGCCAGGACCGATGCCAGGCACGCAGCGCGCCCGACAGCAGCAATCTGCACAGCTAATAGCCCAGCGGCTAGACCAACATCCTCACTCGCCCCACATGCACGCCCCAACGCATGTTGATCTGCCAAATCTGATTTCCCACGTACTCGGAACCGAAGGCCAGGACACAGGTAGAGCACGCTGCGCGCTCCCAGCGGCCACTAACAGCCCAACGGCATGACCATCATCCTTACTTAGCCAACACGCACGGGACACCGCATGGGGGCCTACCATATCCGATTTCCGACCAACTTGGAAGAAAGGCCAGGAACCAACGCCGAGCGCGCAGCGCGCGCGCGACAGCTGCCCGCCAAACGGCCCGCCCGGTACACTGTGAACAATGCGGGAGGGGCTGCGGAAATTGATTCCCCACGCGCGGGGTATAAATGGCCAGAAACGAGTACAGGCAACCCGCGCACGCCCGCCCGCACCTGGGCGCACAGCAAACTGTCCGACGTGGCCGACAGGCAGCGCAATTTGCTTGCACGTGGCTGCGGGCGGGTGAGCAGGGCTTGCCCGTACTCATTTCTAGCCGTTTATACCCCGCATGCACGGCCCAACGCACGAGGATCTGCCAAATCTGATTTCCCACATACTCGGAACCAAAGGCCGGGACACAGGCTGAGCACGCTGCGCGCGCCCAGCGACCACTGACTGCCCAACGGCATGACCATCATCCAACACGCACGGGGCACCGCATGGGGGCCTGCCATATCCGATTTCCGACTAGCTTGGAACAAAAGGCAGGAACATAGGCCAGGCGCGCAGCGCCCGCGCGACAGCTGCCCGCGCAACGGCCCGACCAGCATGCTGTGAACAATGTGGGAGGGGCTGCGGAAATTGATTCCCCACGCGCGGGGTATAAACGGCCAGAAACCAGTACAGGCAAGCCGCGCGCACCCGCCCGCACCCAGGCGCACAGAAAACTGCTCGACGTGGTCGACAAGCAGCGCAGTTTGTGTGCGCGTGGCTCTGCAGGCTGGCGGGCGGGCGCGCGGGGATTGCCTGTACTGGTTTCTAGCCGTTTATACCCCGCGCGTAGGGAATCAATTTCCGCAACCCCCCAAACCCTATATAGTATAAAAACACGCGCGCGCGCGCCGCACCGCACTTAGCACTTAGCACCTGGCACTTAGCACTTGGCACTTGGCACTTAAAAATTTGAAAGCAAGCAACCGGGCAGTAGAGGCTAGGCGTGCAACCCGCACCATTTTCCCCACGTGGAACCGGCAGCCTAGGCTGGCCAACGTGCCCAGCGCAACAGCAGAGGGTCGGCCAACACGGACTGTTGGAAGTAGGTGGGTCTCGTAGATAGATTTTCAAAACTTTTGATCCACTTGACACAGGGATCAACTATCCATAAGACCAAAACCCAATCCAGGATGCGTTACCCTCAATCTCGTGACTATGTACAGTAAAATTATACCAGCACTAAACATCCAAAATAACCTACGACATGCAAGAAGTAGATCATACCTTTGGAGACCCGCAGTGCTCTAATGGACTTCTTCAAGACCTCTTAGCCTTCCACGCTATGACCCCCGAATTGGATTTCTTTTCTCAAGAAGAACGGTGGAATCTTCAGGAGAAAATCCCAACTCGAGACTCCAAGGAACTAGAAGAAAGGAGAGGAGAGTAACTCGCGCAACTCTTGCACGAAAGGGTTTTGGGCGTGAGAGGAACTCTTTTGGACGTCCAAGGATATTTTATAGACTTCCAAATCTCTCCCTTGTCTAATTGAAATAGAAGTCTTACTTCCAAAACAATTAGCAACTTTCTCCTTTCCAAACTCTTATTTCTAGAGTCCAAGTCGGATTAGTGTTTTCCAATATCTTGGGCTAGCGTGGGGACCACTAGGGATTCCTTAGAAAGCTGGCTCCAACTGGAACACCGCGACCCCACATCTCATGTGCAATCCGGGCCCACAGTTAATTGCAAATAACACCACTATATAAATGCAATTGCACTCCAGTCTTAGGAATAAATTACAATGAAGACCCTAAACTTCCCAATTACCACAAGTAGGCCCCTCTATCAATATCCGTGGATCAATTGGAATAAATCCGTCTCTTCCAATCTAAGTTCCACATCTTATTATCCTTGAGCCCCAATTAATCACAGTAATCATCAGTACCATCCAATTAACTCTTAATTGAGATGGGTGCGCACTTACTAATGACAAATCCATTAATTGGCACAAGGGGATAATAGAGATAGATTCCATCTTGATCATTCAACGTTCCCACAGTTCTACTACCATATACCCAAGACACCGAGGTGTTAACCTATAGTCGGCCTCACTCATTGGTGACTCAAAGCAAATGAATAGATAGAAACTTGAGTTCGTCAATGTCTCAGGATTGAGAGCCTATTGCAAGGGAATTATGAGAGCATACCTTATTATTGAGACGGAATACCATAAGGTGCATCTCATGGTCCTTCAATACATCCAATGTACCAGCACCATTGATCCAGAATCTTACATTCTGATGATTGAGACAAATCACACTATCTCATAGTGATCAAAGTGCTGCAACCTTATCAAATGAGATGCCCAATCTCATTACTGGTTGTGAAGCTATTTTAAGTATAAGATTTGTGACATATATCTCCCGCGTGTGGATCTCATCCATGCACATATATCACATCTAATATACTAATGGGACCCGGTTCAACTCATGAACCATTATGTCATACGTATTGGTCATGTGCATGAAGTAGTAGAATAACATTCATCTTATGAAAGTAAAGCATGATATTATTGATAAATAAAGAAATTAATCAATTTATTACATCAACTGATGGATTGAGTCCACAAAAGCTAACACGGACTTCACACCAACATAGGGCAAAGGGCCGGAACCGAGGCAGGGCACCCAGCGCATGCCCGCCCGCACCCACGCGCACGGCTGACTGCCCAACGGCCTGCCCAGCATCCCCACTTAGCCAACAGGCACGGGGCAACGTATGAGGAACTGCCCAATCGGCTTTCCCACCAATTTTATGCAAAAGGCAGGGACCGAGGCTAGGCATGCAGAGCGCGCCCGCCAGCAGCCCTATACACTGCTTACTGCCAAATCTGATTTCCCACCACCTTGGAACACAAGGCAGAGGCCGTTGCCAGGCACGCAGCCCGCCCAGCGCGCGCCCGTAGTGACATGGGGCAAAGGGCCGGAACCGTGGCAGGGCACCCAACGCGCGCCCGCCCGCACCCACGCGCACGGCTGACTGCCCAATGGCCTGCCCAGCGTCCCCACTTAGGCAACAGGCACGGGGCAACTTATAAGGGCCTGCCCAATCGGCTTTCCCACCAATTTTGCGCAAAAGGCAGGGACCGAGGCTAGGCAAGCAGAGCGCGCGCCCGTCAGCAACCCCGTGCACAGCTAACTGCCAAATCTGATTTCCCACCACCTTGGAACACGAGGCAGAGGCCGTTGCCAGGCACACAGCCCGCCCAGCGGGAAGACAGCCGTTCTCCCTCACTGAACACGCACGGCCCACCGCATGAGGGCTTGCCAAATCAAATATCCCACAAAGTCGGAACAAAAGGCCGGGGCAGAGGCAGAGCGCGCAGCGTCCGTTCGACAACAGCCCTGCGCGGGACTTCCCGCCCAATGGCCCGACCGGCATGCCAAGAACAATGTGGGAGAGGCTACGGAAACTGATTCACCACGCGCGGGGTATAAACGGCCAGAAATGAGTACATGCAAGCACTACGCCCCCGCCCGCACCCAGGCGCCCAGCAAACTGCCCGACGTGCCCAACAGGCAGCACAGCAACGTGCCCGACTTGCCCGCCCGCACATGACGGGCTGCCAGAACCGATTTCCCACACTGTTAGAACAAATAGCCGAAACCGATGGAAGGCACGCCCAGCAAACTGCCCGTCGTGCCCAGCGGGCAGCACAACGACAGGCCCGACGTGCTCGCCCGCACAAAAGGGGCTGCCAAAACCGATTTCCCACCCGGTTGGAACAAATGGCCGCGACTGATGGAACGCACGCCGCGCGTGCGCCCGCCACGGTGGGCACGTCCAACAAACCGAAGGACCGACCGTGGTCGTTCCTTACCCGATAGGCACCGCACACTGTATAGTAGGGGCTACGGAAATTGATTCCTCATGCGCGGGGTATAAACGGCCAGAAATGAGTACAGGCAGGCGCCGGGCGCCCGCCCTCACCCAGCGCCCAGCAAACTGCCCTACGTGCCCAGCAGGCATCACAACAACTTGTCCGACGTGCCCGGTCGCACAGGAGGGGCGGCCAAAACAGATTTCCCACCCGGTTGAAGCAAATGGCGGCGAACGATAGAAGGCACGCTGCGCGCGCGCCCGCCACGGTGGGCACGCCCAATAAACTGAAGGACCGACCGGAGTCGTTCCTTAGCCGATAGGCACCGCACATTGTATAGTAGGGGCTACGGAAATTGATTCCTCACGCGCGGGGTATAAACGGCCAGAAATGAGTACAGGCGCCCGCCCACACCCAGCACCTCGCAAACTGCCCGACGTGCCCAGCGGGCAGCACAACAACTTGCCCGACGTGCTCGCCGGCACAGATGGGGCTGCCAAAACCGATTTCGCACCCGGTTGGAACAAATGGCCGCGACCGATGGAATGCACGCTGCGCGCGCGACCGCCACGGTGGGCACGTCCAACAAACCGAAGGACCGACCGTGGTCGTTCCTTACCCGATAGGCACCGCACACTGTATAGTAGGGGCTACGGAAATTGATTTCTCACGCTAAGGTATAAACGGCCAGAAAGGAGTACACGCGCTCGCCCTCACACAGCGCCCAGCAAACTGCCCGACGTGCCCAGCGGGTAGCACAACGACTTGCCCGACGTGCTCGCCCGCACAAAAGGGGAAGCCAAAACCGATTTCCCACCCGGTTGGAACAATTGGCAGCGGCCGATGGAATGCACGCTACGCGCGCAACCGCCACGGTGGGCACGTCCAACAAACCGAAGGACCGACCGTGGTCGTTCCTTACCCGATAGGCAGCGCACACTGTATAGTAGGGGCTACGGAAATTGATTCCTCACGCGCGGAGTATAAACGGCCAGAAATGAGGACAGGCGCCCGCCCTCACCTAGTGCCCAGCAAACTGCCTGACGTGCCCAGCGGGCAGCACAACGACTTGCCCGACGTGCTCGCCCGTACAAAAGGGGCTGCCAAAACCGATTTCCCACCCAGTTGGAACAAATGGCCGCGACCGATGGAATGCACGCTGCTCGCGCTCCCGCCAAGGTGGGCACGTCCAACAAACCGAAGGACCGACCGTGGTCGTTCCTTACCCGATAGGCACCGTACACAGTATAGTAGGGGCTACGGAAATTGATTCCTCACGCGCGGGGTATAAACGGCCAGAAATGAGTACAGGCGCCCGCCCTCACCCAGTGCCCAGCAAACTGCCTGACGTGCCCAGCGGGCAGCACAACTACTTGCCCGACGTGCTCGCCCGCACAAAAGGGGCTGCCAAAACCGATTTCCCACCCGGTTGGAACAAATGGCCGCGACCGAGGGAATGCACGCTGCTAGCGCTCCCGCCACGGAGGGCAGGTCCAACAAACCGAAGGACCGACCGTGGTCGTTCCTTACCCGATAGGCACTGCACACTATATAGTAGGCGCTACGGAAATTGATTCCTCACGCGCGGGGTATAAAAGGCCAGAAATAAGTACTGGCGCCCGCCCTCACCCAGCGCCGAGCAAACTGCCCGACGTGCCCAGCGGGCAGCACAACAACTTGCCCGACGTGCTCGCCGGCACAGATGGGGCTGCCAAAACCGATTTCGCACCCGGTTGGAACAAATGGCCGCGACCGATGGAATGCACGCTGCGCGCGCGACCGCCACGGTGGGCACGTCCAACAGACCGAAGGACCGACCGTGGTCATTCCTTTCCCGATAGGCACCGCACACTATATAGTAGGGGCTACGGAAATTGATTCCTCACGCGCGGGGTATAAACGGTCAGAAATGAGTACAGGCGCCCGCCCTCACCCAGTAAACAGCGAACTGCCTGACGTGCCCCGCGGGCAACACAACGACTTGCCCGAGGTGCTCGCCCGCACAAAAGGGGCAGCCAAAACCGATTACCCACCCGGTTGGAACAAATGGCCGCGACCGATGGAATGCACGCTGTGCCCGCGACCGCCACGGTGGGCACGTCCAACAAACCGAAGGACCGACCGTGGTCGTTCCTTACCCGATAGGCACCGCACACTGTATAGTAGGGGCTACGGAAATTGATTCCACACGCGCGTGGTATAAACGGCCAGAAATGAGTACAGGCACCCGCCCTCACCCAGTGCCCAGCAAACTGCCTGACGTGCCCAGCGGGCTGCACAACGACTTGCCCGAGGTGCTCGCCCGCACAAAAGGGGCTGCCGAAACCGATTTCCCACCCAGGTTGGAACAAATGGCCGCGACCGATGGAATGCACGCTGCTCGCGCTCACGCCACGGTGGGCACGTCCAACAAACCGAAGGACCGACCGTGGTCGTTCCTTACCCGATAGGCACGGCACACTGTGTAGTAGGGGCTACGGAAACTGATTTCTCACACGCGGGGTATAAACGGCCAGAAATGAGGACAGGCGCCCCCCTCACACAGCGCCCAGCAAACTGCCCGACGTGCCCAGCGGGCAGCACAACGACTTGCCCGACGTGCTCGCCCGCACAAAAGGGGCAACCAAAACCGATTTCCCACCCGGTTGGAACAAATGGCCGCGACCGATGGAATGCACGCTGCGCGCGCGACTGCCACTGTGGGCACGTCCAACAAACCGAAGGACCGGCCGTGGTCGTTCCTTACCCGATAGGCACCGCACACTGTATAGTAGGGGCAACGGAAATTAATTCCACACGCGCGGGGTATAAACGGCCAGAAACGAGTACAGGCGCCTGCCCACACCCAGCGCCAGCAAAATGCCTGACGTGCCCAGCGGGCAGCACAACGACTTGCCCGACGTGCTCCCCCGCACAAAAGGGGCTGCCAAAACCGATTTCCCGCCCGGTTGGAACAAATGGCCGCGACCGGTGGAATGCACGCTGCTCGCGCGACCGCGACGGTGGGCACGTCCAACAAACCGAAGGACCGACCGTGGTCGTTCCTTACCTGATAGGCGCCGCACACTGTATAGTAGGGGCTACGGAAATTGATTTCTCACGCCCGGGGTATAAACGGCCAGAAATGAGTATAGGCGCCCGCCCTCACACCGCGCCCAGCAAACTGCCCGACGTGCCCTGTGGGCAGCACAACGACTTGCCCGACATGCTCCCCCGCACAAAAGGGGCTACCAAAACAGATTTACCACCCGGCTGGAACAAATGGCCGCGACCGATGGATTGCACGCTGCGCGCGCGACCGCCACGGTGGGCACGTCCAACAAACCGAAGGACCGCCCGTGGTCGTTCCTTACCCGATAGGGACTGCACACTATACAGTAGGGGCTACGGAAATTGATTCCTCACGCGCGGGGTATAAACGACCGAAAATGAGCACAGGCGCCCGCCCTCTCCCAGCGCCCAGCAAACTGCCCGACGTGCCCAGCGGGCAGCACAACGACTTGCCCGATGTGCTCGCCCGCACAAAAGGGGCTGCCAAAACCGATTTCCCACCCGGTTGGAACAAACGGCCGCGACCGATGGAATGCACGCTGCTCGCGCTCTCGCCGCGGTGGGCACGTCCAACAAACCAAAGGACCGACCGTGGTCGTTCCTTACCCAATAGGCACCGCACACTGTATAGTAGGGGCTACGGAAATTGATTCCTCACGCGCGTGGTATAAACGGCCAGAAATGAGTACAGGCAGGCGCCGGGCGCCCGCCCTAACCCAGCGCCCAGCAAACTGCCCGACGTGCCCAGCAGGCAACACGACAACTTGCCCGACGTGCTCGCCCTCACAGATGGGGCTGCCAAAACCGATTTCCCACCCGGTTGGAACAAATGGCCGCGAGCGATGGAATGCACGCTGCGCGCGTGACCGCGACGGTGGGCACGTCCAACAAACCGAAGGACCGACCGTGGTCGTTCCTTACCCGATAGGCACCGCACGCTGTATAGTTGGGGCTACGGAAATTGATTTCTCACGCGCGGGTTATAAACGGCCAGAAATGAGTACAGGCCGGCACCGGGTGCCCGCCCTCGCCAAGCGTCCGGCAAACTGCCCGTCGTGCCCAACAGGCAGCACAACAACTTGCCCGACGTGCCCGGCCGCACAGGCGGGGCTGCCAAACCCGATTTCCCTCCCGGTTGGAACAAATGGCCGCGACCGATGGAAGGCACGCTGCGCGGGCGCCCGCCGCGGTGGGCACGTCCAACAAACCGAAGGACCGACCGGAGTCGTTCCTTAGCCGATAGGCACTGCTCACAGTATAGTAGGGGTTACGGAAATTGATTCCTCACGTGCGGGGTGGAAACGGCCAGAAATGAGTACAGGCGCCCGCCCTGGCACAGCGCCCAGCAAACTGCTCGTTGTGCCCAGCGGGCGGCACAACGACTTGCCCGACGTGCTTGCCCGCACAAAAGGGGCTGCCAAAACCGATTTCCCACCCGGTTGGAACAAATGGCCACGACCGATGGAATGCACGCTGCTCGCGCTCCCGCCACGGTGGGCACGTCCAACAAACCGAGGGACCGACCGTGGCCGTTCCTTACCCGATAGTCACCGCACACTGTATAGTGGGGGCTACGGAAATTAATTTCTCACGCGCGGGGTATAAACGGCCAGAAATGAGTACAGGCGCCCGCCCTCACCCAGCGCCCAGCAAAATGCCTGACGTGCCCTGCGGGCAGCACAACGACTTGCCCGACGTGCTCTCCCGCACAAAAGGGGCTGCCAATACCGATTTCCCACCCGGTTGGAACTAATGGCCACGACCGATGGAATGCACGCTGCTCGCGCTCCCGCCACGGTGGGCACGTCCAACAAACCGAGGGACCGACCGTGGTCGTTCCTTACCCGATAGTCACCGCACACTGTATAGTGGGGGCTACGGAAATTGATTTCTCACGCGCGGGGTATAAACGTCCAGAGATGAGTACAGCGCCCGCCCTCACACAGCGCCCAGCAAACTGCCCGACGTGCCTAGCGGGCAGCATAACGACTTGCCCGACATGCTCGCCCGCACAAAAGGGGCTGCCAAAACCGATTTACCACCCGGTTGGAACAAATGGCCGCGACCGATGGAATGCACGCTGCGCGCGCGACCGCCATGGAGGGCACGTCCAACAAACCGAAGGACCGGCTGTGGTCGTTCCTTGCCCGATAGGCACCGCACACTGTATAGTAGGGGCTACGGAAATTAATTCCTCACGCACGGGGTATAAACGGCCAGAAACGAGTACAGGCGCCCGCCCACACCCAGCGCCCAGCAAAATGCCTGACGTGCCCAGCAGGCAGCACAACGACTTGCCCGACGTGCTCGCCCGCACAAAAGGGGCTGCGAAAACCGATTTCCGACCCGGTTGGAACAAATGGACGCGACCGATGGAATGCACGCTGCGCGCGTGACCGCGACGGTGGGCACGTCCAACAAACCGAAGGACCGACCGTGGTCGTTCCTTACCCGATAGGCACCGCTGTTAGTTTTTGTGGACTCAATCCATCAGTTGATGTAATAAATTGATTAATTTCTTTATTTATCAATAAAATCATGCTTTACTTTCATGAGATGACTGTTATTTTACTACTTCATGCACTTGACCAATACGTATGACATAATGGTTCATGAGTTGAACCGGGTCCCATTAGTATATTAGATGTGATATATGTGCATGGATGAGATCCACACGCGGGAGATATATGTCACAAATCTTATACTTAAATAGCTTCACAACCAGTAATGAGACTGGGCATCTCATTTGATAAGGTTGCAGCACTTTGATCACTATGAGATAGTGTGATTTGTCTCGATCATCAGAATGTAAGATTCTGGATCAATAGTGCCGGTACATTGGATGTATTGAAGGACCATGAGATGCACCTTATGGTATTCCGTCTCAATAATAAGGTATGCTCTCATAATTCCCTAGCAATAGGCTCTCAATCCTGAGACATTGACGAACTCAAGTTTCTATCTATTTATTTGCTTTGAGTCACCAATGAGTGAGGCCGACTATAGGTTAACATCTCGGTGTCTTGGGTATATGGTAGTAGAACTGTGGGAACGTTGAATGATCAAGATGGAATCTATCTCTATTATCCCCTTGTGCCAATTAATGGATTTGTCATTAGTAAGTGCGCACCCATCTCAATTAAGAGTTAATTGGATGGTACTGATGATTACTGTGATTAATTGGGGCTCAAGGATAATAAGATGTGGAACTTAGATTGGAAGAGACGGATTTATTCCAATTGATCCACGGATATTGATAGAGGGGCCTACTTGTGGTAATTGGGAAGTTTAGGGTCTTCATTGTAATTTATTCCTAAGACTGGAGTGCAATTGCATTTATATAGTGGTGTTATTTGCAATTAACTGTGGGCCCGGATTGCACATGAGATGTGGGGTCGCGGTGTTCCAGTTGGAGCCAGCTTTCTAAGGAATCCCTAGTGGTCCCCACGCTAGCCCAAGATATTGGAAAACACTAATCCGACTTGGACTCTAGAAATAAGAGTTTGGAAAGGAGAAAGTTGCTAATTGTTTTGGAAGTAAGACTTCTATTTCAATTAGACAAGGGAGAGATTTGGAAGTCTATAAAATATCCTTGGACGTCCAAAAGAGTTACTCTCACGCCCAAAACCCTTTCGTGCAAGAGTTGCACGAGTTACTCTCCTATCCTTTCTTCTAGTTCCTTGGAGTTTCGAGTTGGGAATTTTCTCCTGAAGATTCCACCATTCTTCTCGAGAAAAGTAATCCAATTCGGGTCATAGCGTGGAAGGCTAAGAGGTCTTGAAGAAATCCATTAGAGCACTGCGGATCTCCAAAGGTATGATCTACTTCTTCTATGTCGCAGATTATTTTGGATGTCTAGTGTTGGTAGAATTTTTACTGTACATGGTCATGAGATTGAGGGTAACGTATCCTGGATTGGGTTTCGGTCTTATGTATAGTTGATCCCTATGTCAAGTGGATCAAAAGTTTTGAAAATCTATCCACGAGACCCACCTACTTCCAACAACCGCACACTGTATAGTAGGGGCTACGGAAATTGATTTCTCACACGCGGGGTATAAACGGCCAGAAATGAGTACAGGCCGGCACCGGGTGCCCGCCCTCACCAAGCATCCGGCAAACTGCCCGACGTGCCCAGCGGGCAGCACAACAACTTGCCCGACGTGCCCGGCCGCATAGGCGGGGCTGCCAAAGCCGACTTCCCACCCGGTTGGAACAAATGGCCGCGACCGATGGAAGGCATGCTGCGCGGGCGTCCGCCGCGGTGGGCACATTTAACAAACCGAAGCACCGACCGGAGTCGTTCCTTAGCCGATAGGCACTACACACTGTATAGTAGGGGTTACGGAAATTGATTCCTCACGCGCGGGGTATAAACAGCCAGAAATGAGTACAGGCGCCCGCCCTCACACAGCGCCCAGCAAACTGCCCGACGTGCCCAGCGGGCAGCGCAACGACTTGCCCGACGTGCTTGCCCGCACAAAAGGGGCTGCCAAAACCGATTTCCCACCCGGTTGGAACAAATGGCCGCGACCGATGGAATGCACGCTGTGCCCGCGACCGCCACGGTGGGCACGTCCAACAAACCGAAGGACCGACCGTGGTCGTTCCTTACCCGATAGGCACCGCACACTGTATAGTAGGGGCTACGGAAATTGATTCCACACGCGCGTGGTATAAACGGCCAGAAATGAGTACAGGCACCCGCCCTCACCCAGTGCCCAGCAAACTGCCTGACGTGCCCAGCGGGCAGCACAACGACTTGCCCGAGGTGCTCGCCCGCACAAAAGGGGCTGCCGAAACCGATTTCCCACCCAGGTTGGAACAAATGGCCGCGACCGATGGAATGCACGCTGCTCGCGCTCCCGCCACGGTGGGCACGTCCAACAAACCGAAGTACCGACCCTGGTCGTTCCTTACCCGATAGGCACGGCACACTGTATAGTAGGGGCTACGGAAACTGATTTCTCACGTGCGGGGTATAAATGGCCAGAAATGAGGACAGGCGCCCCCCTCACATAGCGCCCAGCAAACTGCCCAACGTGCCCAGCGGGCAGCACAACGACTTGCCCGACGTGCTCGCCCGCACAAAAGGGGCTACCAAAACCGATTTCCCACCCGGTTGGAACAAATGGCCGCGACCGATGGAATGCACGCTGCGCGCGCGACCGCCACGGTCGGCACGTCCAACAAACCGAAGGACCGGCCGTGGTCGTTCCTTACCCGATAGGCACCGCACACTGTATAGTAGGGGCTACGGAAATTAATTCCTCACGCACGGGGTATAAACGGCCAGAAACGAGTACAGGCGCCCGCCCACACCCAGCGCCCAGTAAAATGCCTGACGTGCCCAGCAGGCAGCACAACGACTTGTCCGACGTGCTCGCCCGCACAAAAGGGGCTGCCAAAACCGATTTCCGACCCGATTGGAACAAATGGCCGCGACCGATGGAATGCACGCTGCGCGCGTGACCGCGACGGTGGGCACGTCCAACAAACCGAAGGACCGACCGTGGTCGTTCCTTACCCGATAGGCACCGCGCACTGTATAGTAGGCGCACGGAGAGTACAGGCAGGCGCCGGGTCCCCGCCCTCGCCCAGCGCCCAGCAAACTGCCCGACGTGCACAGCGGGCAGCACAACGACTTGCCCGAAGTGCTTGCCCGCACAAAAGGGGCTGCCAAAACCGATTTCCCACCCGGTTGGAACAAATGGCCGCGACCGATGGAATGCACGCTGCGCGCGCGCCTGCCGCGGTGGGCACGTCCAACAAACCGAAGGACCGACCGGAGTCGTTCTTTAGCCGGTAGGCTCTGGACACTGTATAGTCGGGGTTACGGAAATTGGTTCCTCACGCGCGGGGTACAAACGGCCAGAAATGAGTACAGGCGCCCGCCCTCACACAGCGCCCAGCAAACTGCCCGACGTGCCCAGCGGGCAGCATAACGACTTGCCCGACGTGCTTGCCCGCTCAAAAGGGGCTGCCAAAACCGATTTCCCACCCGGTTGGAACAAATGGCCGCGACCGATGGAATGCACGCTGCGCGCGCGACCGCCACGGTGGGCACGTCCAACAAACCGAAGGACCGACCGTGGTCGTTCCTTACCCGATAGGCACCGCACACTGTATAATAGGGGCTACGGAAGTTAATTCCTCACGCGCGGGGTATAAACGGCCAGAAATGAGTACAGGCGCCCGCCCTCACACAGCACCCAGCAAAATGCCTGACGTGCCCTGCGGGCCGCCCAACGACTTGCCCGACGTGCTCGCCCACACAAAAGGGGCTGCCAAAACCGATTTACCACCCGGTTGGAACAAATGGCCGCGACCGATGGAATGCACGCTGCGCGCGCGACCGCCACAGTGGGCACGTCCAACAAACCGAAGGACCGACCGTGGTCGTTCCTTACCCGATAGGCACCGCACGCTTTATAGTAGGGGCTACGGAAATTGATTCCTCACGCGCGGGGTATAAACGGCCAGAAATGAGTACAGGCACCCACCCTCTCCCAGCGCCCAGCGAACTGCCCGACGTGCCCAGCGGGCAGCACAACGACTTGCCCGACGTGCTCGCCCGCAAAAAAGGGGCTGCGAAAACCGATTTCCCACCCGGTTGGAACAAATGGCCGCGACCGATGGAATGCACGCTGCGCGCGCGACCGCCATAGAGGGCACGTCCAACAAACCGAAGGATCGACCGTGGTCGTTCCTTACCCGATAGGCCCCGCACACTGTATAGTAGGGGCTACAGAAATTATTTCCTCACGCGCGTGGTATAAACGGCCAGAAATGAGTACAGGCGCCCGCCCTCACACAGCGCCCAGCAAACTGCCCGACGTGCCCAGCGGGCAGCACAACGACTTGCCCGACGTGCTTGCCCGCACAAAAGGGGCTACCAAAACCGATTTCCCACCCGGTTGGAACAAATGGCCACGACCGATGGAATGCGCGCTGCGCGCGCGACCGCCTCGGTGGGCACGTCCAACAAACCGAAGGACCGG
This sequence comes from Sextonia rubra, assembly GCA_037013555.1. Taxonomy (NCBI): domain Eukaryota; kingdom Viridiplantae; phylum Streptophyta; class Magnoliopsida; order Laurales; family Lauraceae; genus Sextonia; species Sextonia rubra. The sequence goes on along the minus strand of JASUAD010000022.1, from coordinate 598,480 downwards.
CCATGGTCGTTCCTTACCCGATAGGCACCGCACACTGTATAGTTGGGGCTACGGAAATTAATTCCTGACGCACGGGGTATAAACGGCCAGAAACCAGTGCAGGCGCCCGCCCACACCCAACGCCCAGCAAAATGCCTGACATGCCCAGCAGGCAGCACAACGACTTGCCCGACGTGCTCGCCAGCACAAAAGGGGCTGCCAAAACCGATTTCCCACCCGGTTAGAACAAATGGCCACGACCGATGGAAAGCACGCTGCTCCCGCGACCGCGACGGTGGGCACGTCCAGCAAACCGAAGGACCGACCGTGGTCGTTCCATACTCGATAGGCACCGCACACTGTATAGTAGGCGCTACGGAAATTGATTTCTCACGCCTGGGGTATAAGCGGCCAGAAATGAGTACAGGCAGGCGCCGGGTGCCCGCCCTCGCCCAGCGCCCAGCAAACTGCCCGACGTGCCCAGCGGGCAGCACAACGACTTGCCCGACGTGCTTGCCCGCACAAAAGGGGCTGCCAAAACCGATTTCCCACCCGGTTGGAACAAATGGCCGCTACCGATGGAATGCAGGCTGCACGCGAGCCTGCCGCGGTGGGCACGTCCAACAAACCGAAGGACCGACCGAAGTCGTTCCTTACCCGATAGGCACTGCACACTGTATAGTAGGGGTTACGGAAATTGATTCCTCACGCGCGGGTTATAAACGGCCAGAAATGAGTATAGGCGCCCGCCCTCACACAGCTTCCAGCAAACTGCCCGACGTGCCCTGCGGGCAGCACAACGACTTCCCCGACGTGCTTGCCCGCACAAAAGGGGCTGCCAAAACCGATTTCCCACCCAGTTGGAACAAATGGCCGTGACCGATGGAATCCACGCTGTGCGCGCGACCGCCACGGTGGGCACGTCCAACAAACCGAAGGACCGACCGTGGTCGTTCCTTACCCGATAGGCACCGCACACTGTATAGTAGGGGCTACGGAAACTGATTTCTCACGCACGGGGGATAAACGGCCGGAAATGAGTACAGGCGCCCGCCCTCACACAATGCCCAGCAAACTGCCCGACGTGCCCAGCGGGCAGCACAACAACTTGCCCGACATGCTCGCCCGCACAAAAGGGGCTGCGAAAACGGATTTACCACCCGGTTCGAACAAATGGCCGCGACCGATGGAATGCACGCTGCGCGCGCGACCGCCATGGTGGGCACGTCCAACAAACCGGAGGACCGACCGTGGTCGTTCCTTGCCCGATAGGCACCGCACACTTTATAGTAAGGGCTACGGAAATTGATTCCTCACGCGCGGGGTATAAACGGACAGAAATGAGTACAGGCGCCCCCCCTCTCCCAGCGCCCAGTAAACTGCCCGACGTGCCCAGCGGGCAGCACAACGACTTGCCCGACGTGCTCGCCCACACAAAAGGGGCTGCCAAAACCGATTTCCCACCCGGTTGGAACAAATGGCCGCGATCGATGGAATGCACGTTGCGCGCGCGACCGCCACGGTGGGCACGTCCAACAAACCGAAGGACCGACCGTGGTCGTTCCTTACGCGATAGGCACCGTACACTGTATAGTAGGGGCTACGGAAATTGATTTCTCACGCGCGGGGTATAAACGGCCAGAAATGAGTACGGGCAGGCGCCGGGTGCCCATCCTCGCCCAGCGCCCAGCAAACTGCCCGACGTGCCCAGCGGGCATCACAACAACTTGCTCGACGTGCCCGGCCGCACAGGCGGGGCTGCCAAAACCGATTTCCCACCCGGTTGGGACAAATGGCCGCGACTGATAGAAGGCACGCTGCACGCGCGCCCGCCACGGTGGGCACGTCCAACAAACCGAAGGACCGACCGGAGTCGTTCCTTAGCCGATAGGCACTGCACACTGTATAGTAGGGGCTACGGAAATTGATTCCTCACGCGCGGGGTATAAACGGCCAGAAATGAGTACAGGCAGGCGCCGGGGGCTCGCACTCACCCAGCGCCCAGCAAACTGCCCGACGTGCCGAGCGGGCAGCACAACAACTTGCCCGACGTGCTCGCCCGCACAGATGGGGCTGCCAAAACCGATTTCCCACCCGGTTGGAACAAATGGCCGCGACCGATAGAAGGCACGCTGCGCGCGCGCCCGCCACGGTGGGCACGTCCAACAAACCGAGAACCGACCGGAGTCGTTCCTTAGCCGATAGGCACCGCACACTGTATTGTGGGGGCAACGGAAATTGATTCCTCACGCGCGGGGTATAAACGGCCTGAAATGAGGGCGCCCGCCCTCACCCAGCGCCCAGCAAACTGCCCGACGTGCCCAGCGGGCAGCACAACAACTTGCCCGACGTGCTTGCCCGCACAGATGGGGCTACCAAGACCGATTTCCCACCCGATTGGAACAAATGGCCGCGACCGATGGAATGCACTCTGCGCGCGCGACCGCGACGGTGGGCACGTCCAACAAACCGAAGGATCGACCGTGGTCGTTCCTTACCTGATAGGCACCGCACACTGTATAGTAGGGGCTACGGAAATTTATTTCTCACGTGCGGGGTATAAACGGCCAGAAATGAGTACAGGCAGGCGCCGGGCGCCCGCCCTCTCCCAGCGCCTAGCAAACTGCCGGACGCGCCCAGCGGGCATCACAACAACTTGCCCGACGTGCCCGGCCGCACAGGAGGGGCTGCCAAAACCGATTTCCGACCCGGTTGGAACAAATGCCCGCGACCGATGGAAGGCACGCTGCGCGCGCGCCCGCCACGGTGGGCACGTCCAACAAAACGAAGGACCAGCCGGAGTCGTTCCTTAGCCGATTGGCACCGCACACTGTATAGTAGGGGTACGGAAATTGATTCCTCATGTGCGGGGTATAAACGGCCAGAAATGAGTACAGGCGCCCCCCCTCTCACAGCGCCCAGCAAACTGCCCGACGTGCCCAGCGGGCAGCACAACGACTTGCCCGACGTGCTCGCCCACACAAAAGGGGCTGCCAAAACCGATTTCCCACCCGGTTGGAACAAATGGCCGCGACCGATGGACTGCACGCTGCCCGCGCGACTGCGACGGTGGGCACGTCCAACAAACCGAACGACCGACCATGGTCGTTCCTTACCCGATAGGCACCGCACACTGTATAGTAGGGGCTACGGAAATTGATTTCTCATGGGCGGGGTATAAACGGCCAGAAATGAGTACAGGCAGGCGCCGGGCGCCCGCCCTCGCCCAGCGCCCAGCAAACTGCCCGACGTGCCCAGCGGGCATCACAACAACTTGCCCGACGTGCCCTGCCGCACAGGAGGGGCTGCCAAAACCGATTTCCCACCCGGTTGCAACAAATGGCCGCGACCGATGGAAGGCACGCTGCGCGCGCGCCCGCCACGGTGGGCACGTCCAACAAACCGAAGGACCGACCGGAGTCGTTCCTTAGCCGATTGGCACCGCACACTGTATAGTAGGGGCTACGGAAATTGATTCCTCACGCGCGGGGTATAAATGGCCAGAAATGAGTACAGGCAGGAGCCGGGCGCCCGCCCTCACCCGGTGCCCAGCAAACTGCCGTACGTGCCCAGCGGGCAGCACAACAACTTGCCCGACGTGCTCGCCCGCACAGATGGGGCTGCCAAAACCAATTTCCCACCCGGTTGGAACAAATGGCCGCGACCGATGGAATGCACGCTGCGCGCACGACCGCGACGGTGGGCACGTCCAACAAACCGAAGGACCGACCGTGGTCGTTCCTTACCCGATAGGCACCGCACACTGTATAGTAGGGGCTACGGAAATTGATTTCTCACGCGCGGGGTATAAACGGCCAGAAATGAGTATAGGCAGGCGCCGGGTGCCCGTCCTCGCCCAGCGCCCAGCAAACTGCCCGACGTGCCCAGCGGGCATCACAACAACTTGCCCGACGTGCCCGGCCGCACAGGCGGGGCTGCCAAAACCGATTTCCCACCCGGTTGGGATAAATGGCCGCGACCGATAGAAGGCACGCTGCGCACGCGCCCGCCACGGTGGGCACGTCCAACAAACCGAAGGACCGACCGGAGTCGTTCCTTAGCCGATAGGCACTGCACACTGTATAGTAGGGGCTACGGAAATTGATTCCTCACGCGCGGGGTATAAACGGCCAGAAATGAGTACAGGCAGGCGCCTGGGGCCCGCCCTCACCCAGCGCCCAGCAAACTGCCCGACGTGCCCAGCGGGCAGCACAACAACTTGCCCGACGTGCTCGCCCGTACAGATGGGGCTACCAAAACCGATTTCCCACCCGGTTGGAACAAATGGCCGCGACCGATGGAATGCACGCTGCGCGCGCGACCGCGACGGTGGGCACGTCCAACAAACCGAAGGACCGACCGTGGTCGTTCCTTACCCGATAGGCACCGCACACTGTATAGTAGGGGCTACGGAAATTGATTTCTCATGGGCGGGGTATAAACGGCCAGAAATGAGTACAGGCAGGCGCCGGGCGCCCGCCCTCGCCCAGCGCCCAGCAAACTGCCCGACGTGCCCAGCGGGCATCACAACAACTTGCCCGACGTGCCCTGCCGCACAGGACGGGCTGCCAAAACCGATTTCCCACCCGGTTGCAACAAATGGCCGCGACCGATGGAAGGCACGCTGCGCGCGCGCCCGCCACGGTGGGCACGTTCAACAAACCGAAGGACCGACCGGAGTCGTTCCTTAGCCGATTGGCACCGCACACTGTATAGTAGGGGCTACGGAAATTGATTCCTCACGCGCGGGGTACAAATGGCCAGAAATGAGTATAGGCAGGAGCCGGGCGCCCGCCCTCACCCGGTGCCCAGCAAACTGCCGTACGTGCCCAGCGGGCAGCACAACAACTTGCCCGACGTGCTCGCCCGCACAGATGGGGCTCCCAAAACCAATTTCCCACCCGGTTTGAACAAATGGCCGCGACCGATGGAATGCACGCTGCGCGCACGACCGCGACGGTGGGCACGTCCAACAAACCGAAGGACCGACCGTGGTCGTTCCTTACCTGATAGGCACCGCACACTGTATAGTAGGGGCTACGGAAATTGATTTCTCACGTGCGGGGTATAAACGGCCAGAAATGAGTACTGGCAGGCGCCGGGCGCCCGCCATCGCCCAGCGCCTAGCAAACTGCCCGACTTGCCCAGCGGGCATCACAACAACTTGCTCGACGTGCCCGGCCGCACAGGAGGGGCTGCCAAAACCGATTTCCCACCCGGTTGGAACAAATGGCCGCGACCGATGGAAGGCAGGCTGCGCGCGGGCCCGCCACGGTGGGCACGTCCAACAAACCGAAGGACCGACCGGAGTCGTTCCTTAGCCGATTGGCACCGCACACTGTATAGTAGGGGCTACGGAAATTGATTCCTCACGCGCGGGGTATAAATGGTCAGAAATGAGTACAGGCAGGCGTCGGGCGCCCGCCCTCACCCGGCGCCCAGCAAACTGCCCTACGTGCCCAGCGGGCAGCACAACAACTTGCCCGACGTGCACGCCCGCACAGATGGGGCTGCCAAAACCGAGAATTGAGGATAGCCACTTGACGTGCGCACGTCCGCCCGCGTGGGTGGGGCGAGCCTCACGACGGCTATGCCAGCATCGCCACTAAACCGACTTGCCCGGCACTGCATATGAGGGGCTGCCAGAACCGATTTCCCACCATGTTGGAACAGTGGCCGCGACCGATGAAAGGCACGCGCCCGCCACGGTGGGCACATGCGACAAACCGGTGGACCGACCGGAGTCGTTCCTTAGCCAACTCGCGTCGCACGATTTTTTATGGGCGGGGCTACCGAAATTGATTCCTCACGCGCGGGGGTTTACTCGCCCAGAATATAGGATAGGCTCGCGCCGTGCGCACGTCCGCCACCGTGGGCAGCGCGAACCTCCCGGCAGGAATACCAGCATCGCTTTTTAGCCGACATGCCCGGCGCAGCATCTGAGGGGCTGCCAAAGCCGATTTCCCACCATGTTCGGATGGAGGCCTCGACCGATGAAAGG
>JASUAD010000022.1:572500-585000 GCA_037013555.1 Sextonia rubra | reverse complement strand
ACCGATGCCATGCACGCAGCGCGCACCCGACAATAGAGGCAGAGCACGCTACGCTCGCCCAACAGCAGCCAACTGCATGGCTGACAGCTCAATGGCCTGAACCACATCCTTACCTAGCCCACATGCACGGGCATCGAATGAGGGCCTGCCAAATATTATTCCCCGCCAACTCGGAACAAAAGGGCGGGACTGATGCTAGGCAAGCAGCGCGCACCCGACAGCAGCCATCAGCATAGCTAACTGCCCAACGGCCTGGCCGGCATCCTCACTTAGCCAACACGCACGGCCCAACGCATGAAGGTCAGCCAAATCTGATTTCCCACAAACTCGGAACAAAAGGCCGGGACGGAGGCAGAGCTTGTTGCGCGCGCCAAACAGCAGCCATGTGCACGGCTGACTGCCCAACGGCCTGCCCACCTTGGTAAAACAGGCCGGGACCGATGCCAAGCACGCAGCGCGCGCCCGACAGCACCCATTTCACAGCTAACTGCCCAGCGGCCCAACCGACATCCTTACTCAACCGACCTGCACGGCCCAACGCATGAGGGTCTGCCCAATCTGATTTCCCACATACTTGGAACAAAAGGCCGGGATAGAGGCTGAGCACGCTGCGCGCGCCCGACAGCAGCCATGTGCACGGCTGACTGCCCAACGGCCTGACCCGCAACCTTACCTAGCCAACATGCACCGGGCATCGAATGAGGGTCCGCCAAATCTTATTTCCCGCCAACTCGGAACAAAAGGCAGGGACCGATGACAGGCACGCAGTGCGCCCCGGATAGCCACCATCTGCATGGCTAGCTGCCCAGCGGCTTGGACGGCATCCTTACCTACCCAGCGCGCACGGCCCAACGCATGAGGGTCAGTCGAGTCTGATTTCCCGCAAACTTGGAACAAAAGGCCAGGACGAAGGCAGAGCATGGCTGGCCGCCCTACGGCCTGCCCCGCATCCCTACGCATCCAACATGCACCAGGCAACGAATGAGGTTCCCCCAAATCTGATTTCCCACCACCTGGGAACAGCAGGCCAGGACCGAAGCCAGGCACGCAGCGCGTACCCGACAGCACCCATCTGCACAGCTAACTGCCCAGCGGCCTGACAGAGGTAGAGCACGCTGTGCGCGCCCGACAGCAGCCGTGTGCACGGCTGACTGCCCAACGGCCTGACCCACAATCTTACCTCGCCAACATGCACCGGGCATCGAATTAGGGTCGGCCAAATCTTATTTCCCACCTACTCGGAACAAAAGGCCGGGACCGATGACGGGCACGCAGCGAGCCCCCGGCAGCCGCCATCTGCATGGCAAACTGCCCAGCGGCCTGGCCGGCTCCCTCACATAGCCAACATGCACGGCCCAAAGCATGAGGGTCAGCCAAATCTAATTTCCCACAAACTAGGAACAAAAGGCCGGGACGGTGGCAGAGCATGTTGCGCGCCAGACAGCAGCCATGTGCACGGCTGACTGCGCAACGGCCTGCCCACCTTGGAAAAACAGGCCGGGACCGATGCCAGGCACGCAGCGTGCTCCCGACAGCACCCATCCTCACAGCTAACTGCCCAGCGGCCAGACCGACATCCTTACTCAACTGACCTGCACGGCCCAACGCATGGGCGTCTGCCCAATCTGATTTCCCACAAACTCGGAACCAAAGGCAGGGACAGAGGCAGGGCACGCTACGCTCGCCCAACTGCAGCCATGTGCACCGCTGACTGCCCAACGGCCTGACCCGCATCCTTACCCAGCCAACATGCACCGGGCAACGATTGAGGGTCTGCCAAATCTGATTTCCCACCAACTCGGGACAAAAAGGCCAGGACCGATGACGGGCAAGCACCGCGCCCCCGACAGCCACCATCTGAATGGCTAGCTGCCCAGTGGCTTGGCCGGCATCCTCACCTACCCAACGCGCACGGCCCAACGCATGAGGGTCAACCGAGTCTGATATCCCACAAACTCGGAACAAAGGGCTAGGACGGAAACCGAGCATGCTGCGCGCGCCAGGCAGCAGCCATGCGCATGGCTGACTGCCCAACGGCCTGCCCCGCATCCCTACCCTTCCAACATGCACCAGGCAACGAATGGGGGTCTGCCAAATCTGATTTCCCACCACCTTGGAACAAAGGCCGGGACCGATGCCAGGCACGCAGCACACGCCCGACAGCAGCCGATGAGGGTCTGCCAAAGTTGTTTTCCCACCTCCTTGGAACAAAAGGCCAGGACCAATGCCAGGCACGCAGCGCGCGGCCAACAGCAGCCATCTGCACAGCCAACTGCCTAGCAGCCTGACCGACATCCCTACCCAGCCTACACGGCCCAAACGCATGAGGGTCGGCCCAATCTGATTTCCCACAAACTCGGAACAAAGGGCTGCGATAGAGGCAGAGCACGCTGCGTGCGCCCCGCTGCAGCCTTCGCACGGCTGACTGCCCAACAGCCGGACCCGCAACCTATACCTGTCCAACATGAATCAAGCACCGAATGGGGGTTTGCCAAAATCTTATTTCCCACCAAGACGGAACAAAGGGCCGAAACCGATGATAGGCACGCAGCTCGTGACCGACCGCAGCCATCTGCACGACTAACTGCCCAGAGGCCTGGTCGGCTTCCTTACTTACCCAACATGCGCGGCCCAACACATGAGGGTCTGCCAAATCTGATTTCCCACAAAGTCGGAACAAGAGGCCGAGGCAGACGCAGAGCATGCTGCCCGCGCACGACCGCAGCAATGTGCACGGCTGACTGCCCAACGACCTGACGCGCATCCTTACCTAGCCCACATGGACCGGGCAACGAATGAGGGTCTGCCAAATCTGATTTCTCACCACCTTGGAACAAAAGGCCGGGACCGATGCCTGGCACGCGGCACGCGCCCAACTGCAGCCACCTGCATAGCTGACAGCCCAACGGCCAGGCAGACATCCTTACTCACACAACGTGCACAGCCCAGCGCAGGCGGGCCAGCCAAATCGGATTTCCCACAAACTCGGAACCAAAGGCCGCGACAGAGGTGGCGCACGCTGCGCGCACCCAGTGGCCTCGACAGCATTCCTCACTACTTCATGCCAAATCTGATTTCCCACAAACTCGGAACCAAAGGCCAGGACAGAGGCAGAGCACGCTGCGCGCGCCCAGCGGCCTGGCCGGCCTCCTCACTTACCCAACATGCACGGCCCTTCGCACGGGGGTTTGCCAAATCTAATTTCCCACAAACTCGGAACCAAAGGCCGGGACAAAGGCAGGGCACGCTGCGCTCGCCCAACTGCAGCCATGTGCACGGCTGACTGCCCAACGGCCTGACCCGCATCCTTACCCGGCCAACAAGCACCGGGCAACAATTGAGGGTCTGCCAAATCTGATTTCCCACCACCTCGGAACAAAAGGCCAGCACCGATGCCAGGCACGCAGTGCGCCCGACAGCAGCAATCTGCACAGCTAATAGCCCAGCGGCTAGACCAACATCGTTACACGCCCCACATGCACGCCCCAATGCATGTTGATCTGCCAAATCTAATTTCCCACGTACTCGGAACCGAAGGCCGGGACACAGGTAGAGCACGCTGCGCACTCCCAGCGGCCACTGACAGCCCAACGGCATGACCATCATCCTTACTTAGCCAACACGCACGGGACACCGCATGGGGGCCTGCCATATCCGATTTCCCACCAGCTTGGAACAAAGGCCAGGAACCAACGCCGAGCGCGCAGCGCGCGCGAGACAGCTGCCCGCCAAACGGCCCGCCCGGCACGCTGTGAACAATGCGGGAGGGGCTGCGGAAATTGATTCCCCACGCGCGGGGTATAAATGGCCAGAAACGAGTACAGGCAAGCCGCGCACGCCCGCCCGCACCAGGGCGCACAGCAAACTGCCCGACGTGGCCGACAGGCAGCGCAGTTTGCTGTGCGCGTGGCTGCGGGCGGGCGAGCAGGGCTTGCCCGTACTCATTTCTAGCCGTTTATACCCCGCATGCACGGCCCAACGCACGAGGATCTGCCAAATCTGATTTCCCACAAACTCGGAACCAAAGGCCGGGACACAAGCTGAGCACGCTGCGCACGCCCAGCGGCCACTGACTGCCCAACGTCATGACCATCATCCAACACGCACGGGGCACTGCATGGGGGCCTGCCATATCCAATTTCCGACCAGCTTGGAACAAAAGGCAGGAACATAGGCCAGGCGCGCGGCACGCGCGCGACAGCTGCCCGCGCAACGGCCTGACCAGCATGCTGTGAACAATGTGGGAGGGGCTGCGGAAATTGATTCACCACGCGCGGGGTATAAACGGCCAGAAACCAGTACAGGCAAGCCGCGCGCGCCCGCCCGCACCAAGGCGCATAGAAAACTGCCCGACTTGGCCGACAGGCAGCGCAGTTTGCTGTGCGAGTGGCTCCGCGGGCCGGCGGGCGCGCGCGCGGGGATTGCCTGTACTGGTTTCTAGCCGTTTATACCCCGCGCGTGGGGAATTAATTTCCGCAACCCCCCAAACCCAATATAGTATAAAAACACGTGCACGTGCGCGTGCGCCGCATCGCACTTAGCACTTTGCACTTGGCACTTGGCACTTGGCACAAAAAAATTTGAAAGTGAGCAACTGGGCAGCAGAGGCTAGGCGTGCAACCCGCACCATTTTCCCCACGTGGAAACGGCAGCCTAGGCTAGCCAACATGCCCAGCGCAACAGCAGAGGGTCCGCCAACTCGGACTTCAAACCAACATAGGGCAAAGGGCCGGAACCGAGGCAGGGCAACCAGCGCACGCCCGCTCGCACCCACGCGCACGGTTGACTGCCCAACGGCCTGCCCAGCGACCCCACTTAGCCAACAGGCACGCGGCAACGTATGAGGAACTGCCCAATCGGCTTTCCCACCAATTTTATGCAAAAGGCAGGGACCGAGGCTAGGCATGCAGAGCGTGCGCCCGCCAGCAGCCCTGTGCACTGCTTACTGCCAAATCTGATTTCCCACCACCTTGGAACACGAGGCAGAGGCCGTTGCCAGGCACACAGCCTGCCCAGCGCGCGCCCGCAGCGACATGGGGCAAAGGGCCAGAACCGTGGCAGGGCACCCAGCGCGCGCCAGCCCGCACCCACGTGCACGGCTGACTGCCCAACGGCCTGCCCAGCGTCCCCACTTAGGCAATAGGCACGGGGCAACGTATGAGGGCCTGCCCAACTGGCTTTCCCACCGATTTTACGTAAAAGGCAGGGACCGAGGCTAGGCATGCAGAGCGCGCGCCCGCTAGCAGCCCTGTGCACAGCTAACTGTCGAATCTGATTTCCCACCACCTTGGAACACGAGGCAGAGGCCGTTGCCAGGCACAAAGCCTGCCCAGTGCGCGCCTGCAGCGACATGCGGCAAAGGGCTGGAACCGTGGCAGGGCACCCAGCGCGCGCCCGCCCGCACCCACGCGCACGGCTGACTACCCAACGGCCTACCCAGCGTCCCCACTTAGCCAACAGGCACGGGGCAACGTATGAGGGCTACCCCAACCGGCTTTCCCACCGATTTTACGGAAAAGGTGGGGACCGAGGCTAGGCACGCCGAGCGCGCGCCCTGCCAGCAGCCCTGTGCACAGCTAACAGCCGAAACTGATTTCGCACCACCTTGGAACACGAGGCAGAGGCCGTTGCCAGGCAGGCAGCCCGCCCAGCGCGCACCCGCAGCGACATGGGGCAAAGGGCCGGAACCGTGGTAGGGCACCCAGCGTGCGCCCGCCCGCACCCACGCGCACGGCTGACTACCCAACGGCCTACCCAGCGTCCCCACTTAGCCAACAGGCACGGGGCAACGTATGAGGGCTACCCCAACCGGCTTTCCCACCGATTTTACGGAAAAGGCAGGGACCGAGGCTAGGCACGCTGTGCGCGCGCCCGCCAGCAGCCCTGTGCACAGCTAACTACCGAATCTGATTTCCCACCACCTTGGAAGACGAGGCAGAGGCCGTTGCCAGGCACGCAGCCCGCCCAGCGCTCGCCCGCAGCGACATGGGGCAAAGGGCCGGAACCGTGGTAGGGCACCCAGCGCGAGCCCGCCCGCACCCACGCGCACGGCTGACTGTCCAACGGCCTGCCCAACATCCCCACATAGCCAACAGGCACGGGGCAACGTATGAGGGCCTGCCAAATCAGCTTTCCCACCGATTTTACGCAAAAGGCAGCGACCGTGGCTAGGCACGCAGAGCGCGCACCCGCCAGCAGCCCTGTGCACAACTAACTGCCGAATCTGATTTCCCACCACCTTGGAACATGAGGCAGAGGCCGTTGCCAGGCACGCAGCCCGCCCAGCGCGCGCCCGCAGCGACATGGGGCAAAAGGCCGGAACCGTGGCAGGGCACCCAGCGCGCGCCCACCTGCACCCACGCGCACGGCTGACTGCCCAACAGCCTGCCCAGCATCCCCACTTAGGCAACAGGCACGAGGCAACGTATAAGGGCCTGCCCAATCGGCTTTCCCACCAATTTTTTGCAAAAGGCAGGGACCGAGGCTAGGCATCCATGGCGCGTGCCCGACAGCAGCCATCTGCCCATCGGGAAGACAGGTGTTCTCCCTCACCGAACACTCATGGCCCACCGCATGAGTGCCTGCCAAATCAGATATCCCACAAAGTCGGAACAAAAGGCCGAGGCAGAGGCAGAGTGAAGCGCGCGGCCGACAACAGCCCTGCGCGCGACTGCCCGCCCAATGGCCCGACCGGCATGCCAAGAACAATGTGGGAGAGGCTACGGAAACTGATTCCCCACCCGCGGGGTATAAACGGCCAGAAATGAGTATAGGCAAGCACCGCGCCCCTGCCCGTACCCAGGCGCCCAGCAAACTGCCCGACGTGCCCAACAGGCAACACATCAACGTGCCCGACATGCCCGCCCGCACATGACGGGCGGCCAGAACCGATTTCCCACCCGGTTGGAACAAATGGCCGAAACCGGTGGAAGGCACGCTGCGCGCGGGCCCGCCACGATGGGCGCGCCTAACAAACCGAAGGACCGACCGGAGTCGTTCTTTTCCCAATGGGCACCACACACAGTATAGGAGGGGCTACGGAAATTGATTCCTCACGCGCGGGGTATAAACGGCTAGAAATGAGTATAGGCAAGCACCGCGCGCCCGCCCGCACCCAGGCGCCCAACAATCCGCCCGAGGTGCCCAGCAGGCGGCACAGCAACGTGCCCGACCTGCCCGCCCGCACAACAGGCCGAAGGACCGACCGTGGTCGTTCCTTACCCGATAGGCACCGCACACTGTATAGTAGGGGCTACGGAAATTGATTTCTCACGCGCGGGGTGTAAACGGCCAGAAATGAGCACAGGCGCCCGCCCTCACACAGCACCCGGCAAACTGCCCGACGTGCCCAGCGGGCAGCACAACGACTTGCCCGACGCGCTCGCCCGCACAAAAGGGCCAGCCAAAACCGATTTCCCACCCGGTTGGAACAAATGCCCGCGATCGATGGAATGCCCGCTGCTCGCGCGCCCGCCACGGTGGGCACGTCCAACAAACCGATGGACCGACCATGGTCGTTCCTTACCCAATAGGCGCCGCACACTGTATAGTAGGGGCTACGGAAATTGATTTCTCACGTGCGGGGTATAAGCGGCAAGAAAGGAGTACACATGCCCGCCCTCACACAGCGCCCAGCAAACTGCCCGACGTGCCCAGCGGGCAGCACAACGACTTGCCCGACGTGCTCGCCAGCACAAAAGGGGCTGCCAAAACCGATTTCCCACCCGGTTGGAACAATTGGCCGCGACCGATGGAATGCACGCTGCGCGCGCGACCGCCACGGCGGGCACGTCCAACGAACCGAAGGACCGACCGTGGTCGTTCCTTACCCGATAGGCACCGCACACTGTATAGTAGGGGCTACGGAAATTGATTCCTCACGCGCGGGGTATAAACGGCCAGAAATGAGTACAGGCGCCCGCCCTCACTCAGCGCCCAGCAAACTGCCCGACGTGCCCAGCGGGCAGCACAACGACTTGCCCGACGTGCTCGCCCGCACAATGGGGGCTGCCAAAACCGATTTCCCACCCGGTTGGAACAAATGGCTGCGACCGATGGAATGCAAGCTGCACGCGCGACCGCCACGGGGGGCACGTCCAACATACCGAAGGACCGACCGTGGTCGTTCCTTTCCCGATAGGAACCTCACACTGTATAGTACGGGCTACGGAAATTGATTCCTCACGCACGGGTTATAAACGGCCAGAAATGTGTACAGGCGCCCGCGCTCACCCATCGCCTAGCAAACTACCCGACGTGCCCAGCGGGCAGCACAACGACTTGCCCGACGTGCTTGCGCGCACAAAAGGGGCTGCGAGAACCGATTTCCCACCCGGTTGTATCAAAAGGCCGCGATCGATGGAATGCACGCTGCTCGCGCGCCCGCCACGGTGGGCACGTCCAACAAACCGAAGGACCGACCATGGTCGTTCCTTACCCAATAGGCGCCGGACACTGTATAGTAGGGGTTACGGAAATTGATTTCTCTCGCGCGGGGTATAAGCGGCCAGAAAGGAGTACACGCGCCCGCCCTCACCCAGCGCCCAGCAAACTGCCCGACGTGCCCAGCGGGCAGCACAATGACTTGCCCGACGTGCTCGTCCGCAGAAAAGGGGCCGCCAAAACCGATTTCCCACCCGGTTGGAACAATTGGCCGCAACTGATAGAATCCACGCTGCGCGCGCGACCGCCACGGTGGGCACGTCCAACAAACCGAAGGACCGACCGTGGTCGTTCCTTACCCGATATTCACCGCACACTGTATAGTAGGGGCTACGGAAATTGATTCCTCACGCGCGGGGTATAGACGGCCAGAAATGTGTACGGGGGCCCGCCCTCACCCACCGCCCAGCAAACTAACCGACGTGCCCAGCGGGCAGCACAACGACTTGCCCGACGTGCTCGCCTGCACAAAAGGGGCTGCCAAAACCGATTTCCCACCCGGTTGGAACAAATGGCCGTGACCGATGGAATGCACGCTGCGCGCGCGACCGCCACGGTGGGCACGTCTAACAAACCGAAGGACCGACCGTGGTCGTTCCTTACCCGATAGGCACCGCACACTGTATAGTAGGGGCTACGGAAATTGATTCCTCACGCGCGGGGTCTAAATGGCCAGAAATGAGTACATGCGCCCGCCCTCACACAGCGCCCAGCAAACTGCCCGACGTGCCCAGCGGGCAGCACAACGACTTGCCCGACGTGCTCGGCCGCACAAAAGGGGCTGCCAAAACCGATTTCCCACCCGGTTGGAACAAAGGCCGCGATGGATGGAATGCACGCTGCTCGCGCGCCCGCCACGGTGGGCACGTCCAACAAACCGAAGGACCGACCATGGTCGTTCCTTACCCAATAGGCGCCGCACACTGTATAGTAGGGGCAACGGAAACTGATTTCTCACGCGCGGGGTATAAGCGGCCAGAAAGGAGCACATGCGCCCGCCCTCACCCAGCGCCCAGCAAACTGCCCGACGTGCCCAGCGGGCAGCACAACGACTTGCCCGACGTGCTCGTCCGCAGAAAAGGGGCAGCCAAAACCGATTTCCCACCCGGTTGGAACAGTTGGCTGTGACCGATGGAATGCACACTGCGCGTGCGACCGCCACGGTGGGCACGTCCAACAAACCGAAGGACCGACCGTGGTCGTTCCTTACCCGATAGGCACCGCACACTGTATAGTAAGGGCTACGGAAATTGAATTCTCACGCGCGGGGTATAAACGGCCAGAAATGAGTACAGGCGCCCGCCCTCACACAGCGCCTAGCAAACTGCCCGACGTGCTCGCCCACACAAAAGGGGCTGCCAAAACGGATTTCCCACCCGGTTGGAACAAATAACTGCGACCGATGGAATGCAAGCTGCGCGCGCGACCGCCACGGTGGGCACGTCCAACATACCGAAGGACCGACCGTGGTCGTTCCTTACCCGATAGGGACCTCACACTGTATAGTAGGGGCTACGGAAATTGATTCCTCACGCACGGGTTATAAACGGCCAGAAATGTGTACAGGCGCCCGCGCTCACCCATCGCCTAGCAAACTACCCGACGTGCCCAGCGGGCAGCACAACGACTTGCCCGACGTGCTTGCCCACACAAAAGGGGCTGCCAAAACCGATTTCCCACCCGGTTGTATCAAAAGGCCGCGATCGATGGAATGCACGCTGCTCGCGCGACCGCCACGGTGGGCACGTCCAACTTACCGAAGGACCGACCGTGGTCGTTCCTTACCCGATTGGCGCCGCACACTGTATAGTAGGGGCAATGGAAATTGATTTCTCACGCGCGGGGTATAAGCGGCCAGAAAGGAGTACATGCGCCCGCCCCCACCCAGCGTCCAGCAAACTGCCCGACGTGCCCAGCGGGCAGCACAACTACTTGCCCGACGTGCTCGTCCGCAGAAAAGGGGCAGCCAAAACCGATTTCCCACCCTGTTGGAACAGTTGGCCGCGACCGATGGAATGCACGCTGCGCGCGCGACCGCCATGGTGGGCACGTCCAACAAACCGAAGGACCGACTGTGGTCGTTCCTTACCCGATAGGCACCGCACACTGTATAGTAGGGGCTACGGAAATTGATTTCTCATGCGCGAGGTATAAACGGCCAGAAATGAGTACAGGCGCCCGCCCTCACAGAGCGCCCAGCAAACTGCCCGACGTGCCCAGCGGGCAGCACGACGACTTGCCCAACGTGCTCGCCCGCACAAAAGGGGCTGCCAAAACCGATTTCCCTCCCGGTTGGAACAAATGGCCGCGACCGATGGAATGCACTCTGCGCGCGCGACCGCCACGGTGGGCACGTCCAACAAACCGAAGGACCGACCGTGGTCGTTCCTTAGCCGATAGGAACCGCAAACTGTTATAGTTGGGGCTACGGAAATTGATTCCTCACGCGCGGGGTTTAAACGGCCGGATATGAGTACAGGCGCCCGCCCTCACACAGCGCCCAGCAAACTGCCCGACGTGCCCAGCGGGCAGCACAACGACATGCCCGACGTGCTCGCCCGCACAAAAGGGGCTGCCAGAACTGATTTCCCTCCCGGTTGGAACAAATGGCCGCGACCAATGGAATGCACGCTGCGAGCGCGACCGCCACGGTGGGCACGTCCAACAAACCGAAAGACCGACCGTGGTCATTCCTTACCCGATTGGCACCACACACTGTACAGTAGGGGCTACGGAAATTGATTCCTCACGCGCGGGGTATAAACGGCCAGAAATGAGTACTGGCGCCCGCCCTCTCCCAGCGCCTAGCAAACTGCCCGACGTGCCCAACGGGGAGCACAACGACTTGCCCGACGTGCTCGCCCGCACAAAGGGGGCCGCCAAACCCGATTTCCCACCCGGATTGAACAAATGGCCGCGACCGATGGAATGCGCGCAGCGCACGCGACCGCCACGTTGGGCACGTCCAACAGACCGAAGGACCGACCGTGGTCGTTCCTTACCCGATAGGCGCCGCACACTGTGGAGTAAGGGCTATGGAAATTGATTCCTCGCGCGCGGGGTATAAACGGCCAGAAATGAGTACAGGCGCCCGCCCTCACCCAGCGCCCAGAAAACTGCCTGACGTGCCCTGCTGGCAGCACAACGACTTGCCCGACGTGCTCGCCCGCACAAAAGGGGCAGCCAAAACCGATTTCACACCCGGTTGGAACAAATGGCCGCGACCGATGGAATGCACGCTGCGCGCGCGACCGCCACGGTGGGCACGTCCAACAAACCGAAGGACCGACCGTAGTCGTTCCTTACCCGATAGGCACCGCACAATGTATAGTAGGGGCTACGGAAATTGATCCCTCACGCGGGAGGTACAAACGGCCAGAAATGAGTGCAGGCGCCCGCGCTCACCCAGCGCCCGGCAAACTGCCCGACGTGCCCAGCGGGCAGCATAACGACTTGCCTGACGTGCTCGCCCGCACAATAGGAGCTACCAAAACCGATTTCCAACCCGGTTATAACAAATGGGCGCGACCGATGGAATGCACGCTGCGCGCGCGACCGCTACGGTGGGCACGTCCAACAAACCGAAGGACCGACCGTGGTCATTCCTTAGCCGATAGGCACCGCACACTGTATAGTAGGGGCTACGGAATTTGATTCCTCACGCGCGGGGTATAAACGGCCAGAAATGAGTACAGGCGCCCGCCCTCACACAGCGCCCAGCAAACTGCCCGACGTGCCCAGCGGGCAGCACACCGACTTGCCCGACGTGCTCGCCCGCACAAAAGGGGCTGCCAAAACCGATTTCCCACCCGGTTGTAACAAATGGGCGCGACCGATGGAATGCACGCTGCGCGCGCGACCGCTACGGTGGGCACGTCCAACAAACCGAAGGACCGACCGTGGTCATTCCTTAGCCGATAGGCACCGCACACTGTATAGTAGGGGCTACGGAATTTGATTCCTCACGTGCGGGGTATAAACGGCCATAAATGAGTACAGGCGCCCGCCCTCACACAGCGCCCAGCAAACTGCCCGACGTGCCCAGCGGGCAGCACAAC
>JASUAD010000022.1:540000-562500 GCA_037013555.1 Sextonia rubra | reverse complement strand
CCTCACTTAGCCAACACGCACGGCCCAACGCATGAGGGCCAGCCAAATCTGATTCCCACAAACTCGGAACAAAAGGCCGGGACGGAGGCAGAGCTTGCTGCGCGCGCCAGACAGTAACCATGTGCACGGCTGACTGCCCAACGGCCTGCCCACCTTGGTAAAACAGGCTGGGACCGATGCCAGGCACGCAGCGTGCGCCCGACAGCACCCATTTCACAGCTAACTGCCCAACGGCCCAACCGACATCCTTACTCAGCCGACCTGCACGGCCCAACGCATGAGGGTCTGTCCAATTTGATTTCCCACAAACTCGGAACAAAAGGCCAGGATAGAGGCTGAGCACGCTGCGCGCGCCCGACAGCAGCCATGTGCATGGCTGACTGCCCAACGGCCTGACCCGCAACCTTACCTAGCCAACATGCACCGGGCATCGAATGAGGGTCCGCCAAATCTTATTTCCCGCCAACTCGGAACAAAAGGCAGGGACCGATGACAGGCACGCAGCGCGCCCCCGACAGCCACCATCTGCATGGCTAGCTGCCCGGCGACTTGGACGGCATCCTTACCTACCCAACGCGCACGGCCCAACGCATGAGGGTCAGCCGAGTCTGATTTCCCGCAAACTCGGAACAAAAGGCCAGGACGAAGGCAGAGCATGCTGCGCGCGCCAGGCAGCAGCCATGCGCACGGCTGGCCGCCCTACGGCCTGCCCCGCATCCTTACGCATCCAACATGCACCGGGCAACGAATGAGGTTCCACCAAATCTGATTTCCCACCACCTGGGAACAACAGGCTAGGACCGATGCCAGGCACGCAGCGCGCCCCCGACAGCACCCATCTGCAGAGCTAACTGCCCAGCGGCCTGACCGACATCCTCGCTCAACCAACTTACACGGCCCAACGAATGAGGGTCTGCCCAATCTGATTTCCCACGAGTTCGGAACAAAAGGCCAGGACAGAGGCAGAGCACGCTGTGCGCGCCCGATAGCAGCCGTGTGCACGGCTGACTGCCCAACGGCCTGACCCGCAATCTTACCTTGCCAACATGCACCGGGCATCGAATTAGGGTCGGCCAAATCTTATTTCCCACCTACTCGGAACAAAAGGCCGGGACCGATGACGGGCACGCAGCGAGCCCCCGGCAGCCGCCATCTGCATGGCAAACTGCCCAGCGGCCTGGCCAGCTCCCTCACATAGCCAACGTGCACGGCCCAAAGCATGAGGGTCATCCAAATCTGATTTCCCATAAACTCGAAACAAAAGGCCGGGACGGTGGCAGAGCATGTTGCGTGCCAGACAGCAGCCATGTGCACGGCTGACTGCCCAACGGCCTGTCACCTTGGAAAAACAGGCTGGGACCAATGCCAGGCACGCAGCGCGCTCCCGACAGCACCCATCGCCACAACTAGCTGCCCAGCTGCCAGACCGACATCCTTACTCAACCGACCTGCACGGCCCAACGCATGGGCGTCTGCCCAATCTGATTTCCCACAAACTCGGAACGAAAGGCCGGGACAGAGGCAGGGCACGTTACGCTCGCCCAACTGCGGCCATGTGCACGGTTGACTGCCCAACGGCCTGACCCGCATCCTTACCCAGCCAACATGCACAGGGCAACGATTGAGGGTTTGCCAAATCTGATTTCCCACAAACTCGGGACAAAAAGGCCAGGACCGATGACGGGCAAGCACCGCGCCCCCGACAGCCACCATCTGAATGGCTAGCTGCCCAGTGGCCTGGCCGGCATCCTCACCTACCTAACGCGCACGGCCCAACGCATGAGGGTCAACCGAGTCTGATATCCCACAAACTCGGAACAAAGGGCCAGGACGGAAGCCGAGCATGCTGCGCGCGCCAGGCAGCAGCCATGCGCATGGCTGACTGCCCAACGGCCTGCCCCGCATCCCTACCCTTCCAACATGCACCAGGCAACGAACGGGGGTCTGCCAAATCTGATTTCCCACCACCTTGGAACAAAGGCCGGGACCGATGCCAGTCACGCAGCGCACGCCCGACAGCAGCCGATGAGGGTCTGCCAAACCTGTTTTCCCACTTCCTTGGAACAAAAGGCCAGGACAGATGCCAGGCACGCAGCGCGCGGCCAACTGCAGCCATCTGCATAGCCAACTGCCTAGCAGCCTGACTGACATCCTTACCCAGCCTACACGGCCCAAACGCATGAGGGTCCGCCAAATCTGATTTCCCGCAAACTCGGAACCAAAGGCCGGGACAAAGGCGGGGCACGCTGCGCTCGCCCAACTGCAGCTGTAACACTCCGATCCCCTTTGAGCCGGATTAGTGGCTCATTAGTGTGTGTTTCTGTTATTTTATTCTTTTGGACTTGGTTTTGGGCCTTAAATAGGTAGTTGAGTAACCTTTGACCTGGAATAGGTAGTTCTAAGCCCTTTTTCGTAATTTTGCTTTTGCTTTGCTTGCATCATATTTGCATCATCTTGGTGTCAGCACGTGTATTTTGTTGAGTTCGTTATATTCCGTAACTGTGTCAAATCTATTTGGAGTCAATTGGAGAAGTTGGACCTTCGTGTGACTTGAACTGTAAATAGTCAGAACTTTTCGGACTTTGACCTAAACTACAAAACCTATATATACAATGCAACTCCAGGTGTCTCTCTCCCTGCTCTTTTGTCTTCCA
Source organism: Sextonia rubra (assembly GCA_037013555.1). Taxonomy (NCBI): domain Eukaryota; kingdom Viridiplantae; phylum Streptophyta; class Magnoliopsida; order Laurales; family Lauraceae; genus Sextonia; species Sextonia rubra. The sequence goes on along the minus strand of JASUAD010000022.1, from coordinate 559,846 downwards.
CGTTGCATGCAAGAAAATCTCCAGGAGAAGCTCCCTCCACGGTCGTTTCTCTCTTCTCTTCCCTTCTCTTGCTCGATTGAGGATTTGAATTCCCATTTTGATTTGGTTCTCTTCCTCTCCTCTCTGTCTGTGGCTTTGGTAAGTGGGTTCTTCCCAATTCTTTCTTTTTCATCTCCAATTGCACCTCTCTTTCTCTGATTGCTATGTCCTCATCTCATGCATGATTTATCTCTTTGATTTGCTTTGATTTTAGTGGATTTGGAGCTTGTTCAGTGGATTGATAGAGCTTTGAGGCAAGTATAAGTACAGGCTTTGATAACACATATGGGTGTTTTGTTTGATTGTTTTGATTCAGTCTTCTTTCTTGTCTAAAATGTTTTACAGCCAATTTCTAAGATGTTAGGATCAGTTGGGCTTGTTTTATTCAGCTTCTGTACCAACTTTCAGTTCTGTAACTCTCCCGAATTCGTGTTCTGTATTGTACGGCTAAGCCGTAAGTTTCTACGGCTCACATTCCAGAGACTTGAAATTTCAATTTTGTTCTACGGCTAGGCTACGACTGAGCCGTAAATTGTCCTACGGCTGAGCCGTAAGCTAGCCGTGACCCAACCGTAACTCAGCCGTGAATTAAATCTCTGATCAGTCGAAACTTTTTAGATACAGTGCTCCTACGGTGTGGCTACGGCTAAGCCGTGAAATGCTACGGCCAAGCCGTAGATTGGTCTACGGCTAAGCCGTATACTAACTGTAGCTCAGCCGAAAGAGGTATCAGATCAGAGGTGGAAGATGACCAGTTTAGCTGTGTTTTGAATGGAACCAAGGTGAAGCCGTAGTGCATATTACGACGAGCGCGTAAGATGCCTTCGGCTTAACCATAGGTCCCTCATGGCTAAACCGTTAGGCATGGCAATTCTGAAATATAACTTAGGATAATGGTGAGACTTGTAGGGCTCAAATACAGGTTAACCACCCCCGTAAACCGGCCCAATGGATTCTTGGGATCGCATGAAGAGTCTGTTAGGCGGTGACTTATTCATGTGAGCGTTGATCACTGTTAAGCACCTCCCCATGGGTGTTGGTTTAAGGGACTTCGGTGCACATGAGGATTACATTGCAACACTGGGTTGGCAACGGTGCGTCGAATAACTTAAACTACATCAACATGCAAGGTCAGTGATAGTGAACAACTAGATTAGTATTGGATTGTAATGAACCTTGACTCCGTATTAATCTGAGATGCATTGCATATTGTTTACAGCTTTGCCCTCTGTTCTGCCAATCTATGTTTATGCATTCCGCAGTCATTTTGCTTTCGTCCTGTATGTCTGTTTATTCTTCGATCTGCACTACGCTTTGATCTATGCTGTGCTTTGACTTAATCTATGTTCTGATCTGTAATTTGGCTATGCTTTGTATATTTCTGGCTTTGTATATTTTGGGTATGCCCTAGTGGCTCTGCCCAGAGGTTAATACGTGAGGATAAGATCCGGTCTTTGTCATCGGTGAGTCCAAAGCGGATAATCTCCCTTTCTATGGATTTGATTTGATTGGTATTAATCTGGCTCTACTCAGCCTCAGCCCTAGGATGCCCGACGGGGTTACCTCTGGCTTAGATCTCTGTATCTCTGTATCACTGCAGTGTCGCTTTGTCTTGGGACCCCGGAACCCAGGAAACCGAGACCCACTGGTACCCTTGGCCCGGTCAGTGGTGTTCTCATCTGCTTTGCTCTGCTCTCTATTGGAGAGAACATGGTTAACGTAGTAGCCACTTAGTTCAGTATTTCTATGTTGTGATTCAAATATCATGTTTTACTTCTACGCATGACTTGCTTAGCATACTAAGATGAAACTCTGTATTTAATCTTCTGTCATTATAATATTCACTTTGATACTATGAGTGTTTCATCCCTGTTACTTGTATTTGCTGGATCGTTGTATTCATTGGTGTTGTCTGTGGTGTTGCAGGCACAGATCCCTTGCCCAGCTCCCCGGCGGTCGAGGAGGCTGCAGGGCCGAGTGTAGATGCACCCTCCGGTTTGGCAGAGTGGGCCTGATCACTTCTGCCGAGTGCGTGCATGCATATCTTTCATGGCCTTTTGTTTTGAGTTTTGGTTTCAGGGGATTTTGTATTTGGACTTTGGACTTTGGACTTGTACTTTGTATATTTGTACATCTTTATTTTGTCGTGTACTCAGACTTGTATTTGGTTTTCCAGTATTGTATTTATCTTTGCCTTTTCCGTTCCGCATTCGTTTTGGCTTCCGCTATTTTCCTTTGTTGCTTGCTATGATATGTACAGCTTCCGCGTACGCTTAGTTCGCACGTGTTAGATCCCTTGTGTGGGTGCATCTGGACTGGGTTTGGATGCACGTGCACGGGAGTACGTGTGTCACCGGTTTAGCTTTTCGCTAACCCCCGATTTCTGGGCTCGGGTCGTGACAGCAGCCATGTGCACGGCTGACTGCCCAACGGCCTGACCCGCATCCTTACCCAGCCAACATGCACCGGGCAACGATTGAGGGTCTGCCAAATCTGATTTCCCACCACCTCGGAACAAAAGGCCAGGACCGATGCCAGGCACGCAGCGCGCCCGACAGCAGCAATCTGCTCAGCTAATAGCCCAGCGACTAGACCAAAATCCTTACTCGCCCCACATGCACGCCCCAACGCATGTTGATCTGCCAAATCTGATTTCCCACGTACTCGGAACCAAAGGTCGGGACACAGGTAGAGCACGCTGCGCGCTCCCAGCGGCCACTGACAACCCAACGGCATGACCATCATCCTTACTTAGCCAACACGCACGGGACACCGCATGGGGGCCTGCCATATCCGATTTCCCACCAGCTTGGAACAAAGGCCAGGAACCAACGCCGAGCGCGCAGCGCGTGCGCGACAGCTGCCCGCCAAACGGCCCGCCCGGCACGCTGTGAACAATGCTGGAGGGGCTGCGAAAATTGATTCCCCACGCTCGGGGTATAAATGGCCAGAAACGAGTACCGGCAAGCCGCGCAAGCCCGCCCGCACCCGGGAGTACAGCAAACTGCCTGACGTGGCCGACAGGCAGCGCAGTTTGCTGTGCCCGTGGCTGCGGGCGGGCGAGCAGGGCTTGCCCGTACTCATTTCTAGTCGTTTATACCCCACATGCACGGCCCAACGCACGAGGATCGGCCAAATTTGATTTCCCACATACTCAAAACCAAAGCCCGGGACACAGGCTGAGCACGCTGCGCGCGCCCAGCGGCCACTGACTGCCCAACGGCATGACCATCATCCAACACGCACGGGGCACCGCATGGGGGCCTGCCATATCCTATTTCCGACCAGCTTGGAACAAAAGGCAGGAACATAGGCCAGGTGCGCAGCGCGGGCGCGACAGCTGCCCGCGCAACGGCCCGACCAGCATGCTGTGAACAATGTGGGAGGGGCTGCGGAAATTGATTCCCCACGCGCGGGGTATAAACGGGCAGAAACCAATACAGGCAAGCCGGGCGCGCCCGCCCGCACCCAGGCGCACAGAAAACTGCCCCACGTGGCCGAAACGCAGCGTAGTTTGCTGTGCGCGTGGCTCTGCGGGCTGGCGGGGGGCGCGCGGGGATTGCCTGTATTGGTTTCTAGCCGTTTATACCACGCGCGTGGGGAATCAATTTTCGCAGCCCCCCAAACCCTATATAGTATAAAAACACACGCGCGCGCGCCGCACCGCACTTTGCACTTTGCACTTGGCACTTGGCACTTGGCCCTTAAAAATTTGAAAGCGAGCAACCGGGCAGCAGAGGCTAGGCGTGCAACCTGCACCATTTTCCCCACGTGGAACCGGCAGCCTAGGCTAGCCAACGTGCCAAGCGCAACAGCAGAGGGTCCGCCAACTCGGACTTCACACCAACATAGGGCAAAGGGCCGGAACCGTGGCAGGGCACCCAGCGCAAGCCCGCCCGCACCCACGCGCACGGCTGACTGCCCAACGGCCTGCCCAGCATCCCCACTTAGCCAACAGGCACGGGGCAACGTATGAGGAACTGCCCAATCGGCTTTCCCACCAATTTTATGCAAAAGGCAGCGACCGAGGCTAGGCATGCAGAGCGCGCGCCCGCCGGCAGCCCTGTGCGCTGCTTACCGCCAAATCTGATTTCCCACCACCTTGGAACACGAGGCAGAGGCCGTTGCCAGGCATGCAACCCGCCCCGCGCGCGCCCGCAGCGATATGGGGCAAAGGGCTGTAACCGTGGCAGGGCACCCAGCGCGCGCCCGCCCGCACCCACACGCACGGCTGACTGCCCAACGGCCAACCCAGCGTCCCCACTTAGCCAACAGGCACGGGGCAATGTATGAGGGCCTGCCCAACCGGCTTTCCCACCGATTTTACGCAAAAGGCAGGGACCGAGGCTAGGCACGCAGAGCGCGCGCCCGCCAGCAGCCCTGTGCATAGCTAATTGCCGAATCTGATTTCCCACCACCTTGGAATGAGGCAGAGGCCGTTGCCAGGCACGCAGCCCGCCCAGCGCGCGCCCGCAGCGACATGGGGCAAAGGGCCGGAATCGTGGCAGGGCACCCAGCGCGCCCCCGCCCGTACCCACGCGCACGGCTGACTGCCCAACGGCCTGCCTAGCGTCCCCACTTAGGCAACAGGCACGGGACAACGTATAAGGGCCTACCCAATCGGCTTTCCCACCAATTTTATGCAAAAGGCAGGGACCGAGACTAGGCATGCAGAGCGCGCGCCCGCCAGCAGCCCCGTGCAGAGCTAACTGCCAAATCTGATTTCCTACCACCTTGGAACACGAGGCAGAGGCCGTTGCCAGGCACGCAGCCCGCCCAGCGCGCGCCCGCAGCGCGCGCCCGACAGCAGCCATCTGTGCAGCGGGAAGACAGGCGTTCTCCCTCACCGAACACGCACGGCCCACCGCATGAGGGCATGCCAAATCAGATATCCCTCAAAGTCGGAACAAAAGGCCGGGGCAGAGGCAGAGCGTGCAGCGCGCGGCCGACAACAGCCCTGCGCGCGACTGCCCGCCCAACGGCCTGACCGGCATGCCAAGAACAATGTGGGAGAGGCTACGGAAACTGATTCTCCACGCACGGGGTATAAACGGCCAGAAATGAGTACAGGCAAGCACTGCGGCCCCGCCCGCACCCAGGGACCCAGCAAACTGCCCGACGTGCCCAGCAGGCAGCACAGCAACATGCCCGACATGCCCGCCCGCACATGACGGGCTGCCAGAACCGATTTCCCACCCGGTTGGAACAAATGGCCGAAACCGATGGAAGGCACGCTGCGTGCGGGCCCGCCACGATGGGGGCGCCCAACAAACCGAAGGACCGATCGGAGTCGTTCTTTACCCAATAGGCACCGCACACAGTATAGGAGGGGCTACGGAAATTGATTCCTCACGCGTGGGGTACAAACGGCCAGAAATGAGTACAGGCAAGCACCGCGCGCCCGCCCGCACCCATGCGCCCAGCAAACCGTCCGAGGTACCCAGCAGGCGGCACAGCAACGTGCCCGACGTGCCCGCCCGCACAAGAGGGACTGCTAGAACTGATCTCCCACCCGGTTGGAACAAATGGCCGCGACCGATGGAACGCACGCTGCGTGCACGCCCGCCACGGTGGGCACGTCCAACGAACCGAAGGACCGACCGTGGTCGTTCCTTAGCCAATAGGCACCGCACACTGTTTAGGAGGGGCTACGGAAATTGATTACTCACGCGCGGGGTATAAACGGCCAGAAAGGAGTACAGGCAGGTGCCGGGCGCCCGCCCTCACCCAGCGCCCAGCAAACTGCCCGACGTGCCCAGCGGGCAGCACAACGACTTGCCCGACGTGCTCGCCCGCACAAAAGGGGTTGCCAAAACCGATTTCCCACCCGGTTGGAACAAATGGCCGCGACCGACGGAATGCACGCTGTGCGCGCGCTCGCCATGGTGGGCACGTCCAACAAACCGAAGGACCGACCGTGGTCGTTCCTTACCCGATAGGCACCGCACACTGTATAGTAGGGGCTACGGAAATTGATTCCTCACGCGCGAGGTATAAACGGCCCGAAATGAGTGTAGGAAGGCGCCGGGCGCCCGCCCTCACCCAGCGCCCAGCAAACTGCCCGACGTGCCCAGCAAGCATCACAACAACTTGCCCGACGTGCCCGGCCGCACAGGAGGGGCTGCCAAGACCGATTTCCCACTCGGTTGGAACAAATGGCCGCGACCTATGGAAAGCTCGCTGCGCGCGCGCCCGCCACGGTGGGCACGTCCAACAAACCGAAGGACCGACCGGAGTCATTCCTTAGCCGATAGGCACCGCACATTGTATAGTAAGGGCTACGGAAATTGATTCCTCACGCGCGCGGTATAAATGGTCAGAAATGAGTACAGGCGCCCGCCCTCACCCAGCGCCCAGCGAACTTCCCGACGTGCCCAGCGGGCAGCACAACAACTTGCCTGACGTGCTCGCCGGCACAGATGGGGCTGCCAAAACCGATTTCCCACCCGGTTGGAACGAATGGCCGCGACCGATGGAATGCACGCTGCACGCGCGACCGCCACGGTGGGCACGTCCAACAAACCGAAGGACCGACCGTGGTCGTTCCTTACCCGATAGGCACCGCACACTGTATAGTAGGGGCTATGGAAATTGATTCCTTACGCGCGGGGTATAAACGGCCAGAAATGAGTACAGGCGCCCGCCCTCCCCAGCGCCCAGCAAACTGCCCGACGTGCCCACCGGGCAACACAACGACTTGCCCGATGTGCTCGCCCGCACAAAAGGGGCTGCCAAAACCGATTTCCCACCCGGTTGGAACAAATGGCCGCGACGATGGAATGCACGCCGCGCGCGCGCCTGCTGCGGTGGGCACGTCCAACAAACCGAAGGACCGACCGTGGTCGTTCCTTACCCTGTAGGCACCGCACACTGTATAATAGGGGCTACGGAAATTGATTCCTCACGCGCGGGGTATAAACGACCAGAAATGAGTACAGGCTGGCGCCGGGCCCCCAGCGCCCTGACCGACATCCTCGCTCAACCAACCTTCACGGCCCAACGAATGAGGGTCTTCCCAATCTGATTTCCCACGAACTCGGAACAGAAGGCCAGGACAGAGGCAGAGCACGCTGTGTGCGCCCAATGTAACAACCCGCCCCGCACCATCGAGGTATTGTCCGCTTTGGACTTCCCAAGAGGTCACCCATCCTGAAATTGTTCTGACTCGAGCACGCTTAACTTCATAGTTTTTATGGAAGTCCTCATGGTTTTGTCCCCAAAAGGCGCCTCCACCGGTAAACCCTGTGCGAGGTATTGTTCCACCTAACTGGACTATCAGAGTACGCAGCGGGGATTTTGTCCCTGGGGGGACTTGAACCTGGACAAGGCCGTACGGCTTTGCCGCTCCTGCTCCTTGCCAGTGAGCCACTCCAAGGCGCCTCGACAGTTTAGGACGGATTATTACTTTTATTCTTTCATTCAGATGTACTTTTTGGGACTGGGTCGTTACAGGCCCACCAGCTTCCGCCGGATATGTCCCCATATCCACATATCTAGACTGTCGGACCGAAGACGAGCTCATAAGCGATGTGGGACTTCGTTCCTCCTCCTTCGTTCCCCCCCCCCCTATTTGTGGAGGCAGGATTCGAGAGGGAAGCAGGATTCGAGCGGTCCCCAAGGGGTCCGGCCTAACGGCCTCACCCTCCACCACTCAGAGGAGAGCCATCCCCTTCTCTGATACCATCTGTAACAACCCGCCCCGCACCATCGAGGTATTGTCCGCTTTGGACTTCCCAGGAGGTCTCCCATCCTGAAATTGCTCTGACTCGAGCACGCTTAACTTTATAGTTTTTATGGAAGTCCTCACGGTTTTGTCCCCAAAAGGCGCCTCCACAGGTAGATCCTGTGCGAGGTATTGTTCCACCTAACTGGACTATCAGAGTACGCAGCGGGGATTTTGTCCCTGGGGGGACTCGAACCTGGACAAGGCCGTACGGCTTTGCCGCTCCTGCTCCTTGCCAGTGAGCCACTCCAAGGCGCCTCGACAGTTTAGGACGGATTATTACTTATATTCTTTCATTCAGATGTACTTTTTGGGACTGGGTCGTTACACCCGACAGCAGCCGTGTGCACGGCTGACTGCCCAACGGCCTGACCCGTAATCTTACCTCGCCAACATGCACCGAGCATCGAATTAGGGTCGGCCAAATCTTATTTCCCACCTACTCGGAACAAAAGGCCGAGACCGATGACGGGCACGCAGCGAGCCCCCGGCAGCCGCCATCTGCATGGCAAACTGCCCAGCGGCCTGGCCGGCTCCCTCACATAGCCAACGTGCACGGCCCAAAGCATGAGGGTCAGCCAAATCTGATTTCCCACAAACTCGGAACAAAAGGCCGGGATGGTGGCAGAGCATGTTGCGCGCCAGACAGCAGCCATGTGCACGGCTGACTGCCCAACGGCCTGCCACCTTGGAAAAACAGGCCGGGACTGATGCCAGGCACACAGCGCGCTCCCGACAGCACCCATCGTCACAGCTAGCTGCCCAGCAGCCAGACCGACATCCTTACTCAACCGACCTGCACGGCCCAACGCATGGGCATCTGCCCAATCTAATTTCCCACAAACTCGAAACCAAAGGCCGGGACAGAGGCAGGGCACGTTGCGCTCGCCCAACTGCAGCCATGTGTACGGCTGACTGCCCAACGGCCTGACCCGCATCCTTACCCAGCCAACATGCACCGGGCAACGATTGAGGGTCTGCCAAATCTGATTTCCCACCAACTCGGGACAAAAAGGCCAGGACCGATGACGGGCAAGCACCGCACCCCCGATAGCCACCATCTGAATGGCTAGCTGCCCAGTGGCCTGGTCGGCATCCTCACCTACCCAATGCGCACGGCCCAATGCATGAGGGTCAGCCGAGTCTGATATCCCACAAACTCGGAACAAAGGGCCAGGACGGAAGCCGAGCATGCTGCGCGCGCCAGGCAGCAGCCATGCGCATGGCTGACTTCCCAATGGCTTGCCCCGCATCCCTACCCTTCCAACATGCACCAGGCAATGAATGGGGGTCTGCCAAATCTGATTTCCCACCACCTTGGAACAAAGGCCGGGACCGATGCCAGGCACGCAGCGCACGCCCGACAGCAGCCGATGAGGGTCTGCCAAAGCTGTTTTCCCACTTGCTTGGAACAAAAGGCCAGGACCGATGCCAGGCACGCAGCGCGCGGCCAACAGCAGCCATCTGCACAGCCAACTGCCTAGCAGCCTGACCGACATCCTTACCCAGCCTACACAGCCCAAACGCATGAATCTTATTTCCCACAAACTCGGAACAAACGGCTGCGACAGAGGCAGAGCACGCTGCGTGCGCCCCACTGCAGCCTTCGCACGGCTGACTGCCCAACAGCCGAACCCACAACCTATACCTGTCCAACATGAATCAGGCACCGAATGAGGATCTGCCAAAATCTTATTTCCCACCAAGACGGAACAAAGGGCCGAAACCGATGACAGGCACGCAGCTCGAGACCGACCGCAGCCATCTGCACGGCTAACTGCCCAAAGGCCTGGTCGGCTTCCTTACTTACCCAACATGCGCGGCCCAACACATGAGGGTTTGCCAAATCTGATTTCCCACAAAGTCGGAACAAGAGGCCGGGGCAGACGCAGAGCATGCTGCGCTCGTACGACCGCAGCAATGTGCACGGCTGACTGCCCAACGGCCTGACGCGCATCCTTACCTAGCCCACATGGACCGGGCAACGAATGAGGGTCTCCCAAATCTGATTTCTCACCACCTTGGAACAAAAGGCCGGGACCGATGCCTGGCTCGCAGCGTGCGCCCAATTGCAGCCACCTGCATAGCTGACTGCCCAACGGCCAGGCAGACATCCTTGCTCACACAACGTGCACAGCCCAGCGCAGGCGGGCCAGCCAAATCGGATTTCCCACAAACTCGGAACCAAAGGCCGCGACAGAGGTGGCGCACGCTGCGCGCACCCAGTGGACTCGACGGCAATCCTCACTACTTCATGCCAAATCTAATTTCCCACAAACTCCGAACCAAAGGCCAGGACAGAGGCAGAGCACGCTGCGCGCGCCCAGCGGCCTGGCCGGCCTCCTCACTTACCCAACAAGCACGGCCCTTCGCACGGGGGTCTGCCAAATCTGATTTCCCACAAACTCGGAACCAAAGGCCGAGACAGAGGCAGGGCACGTTGCGCTCGCCCAACTGCAGCCATGTGCACGGCTAACAGCCCAACGGCCTGACCCGCATCCTTACCCAGCCAACATGCACCAGGCAACGATTGAGGTCTGCCATATCTGATTTCCCACCACCTCGGAACAAAAGGTCAGGACCGATGCCAGGCACGCAGCGCGCCCGACAGCAACAATCTGCACAGCTAATAGCCCAGCGGCTAGACCAACATCCTTACTCGCCCCACATGCACGCCCCAACGCATGTTGATCTGCCAAATCTGATTTCCCACGTACTCGGGAACGAAGGCCGGGACACAGGTAGAGCACGCTGCGCGCTCCCAGCGGCCACAGACAGCCCAACGACATGACCATCATCCTTACTTAGCCAACACGCACGGGACACCGCATGGGGGCCTGCCATATCCGATTTCCCACCAGCTTGGAACAAAGGCCAGGAACCAATGCAGAGCGCGCAGCGCGCGCGCGACAACTGCCTGCCAAACAACCCGCCCGGCACGCTGCGAACAATGCGGGAGGGGCTGCGGAAATTGATTCCCCACGCGCGGGGTATAAATGGGCAGAAACGAGTACAAGCAAGCCGCGCACGCCCGCCCGCACCCGGGCGCACAGCAAACTGCCCGACGTGGTCGACAGGCAGCGCAGTTTGCTGTGCAGTGGCTGCGGGCGGGCGAGCAGGGCTAGCCCGTACTCATTTCTAGCCGTTTATACCCCGCATGCACGGCCCAACGCACGAGGATCGGCCAAATTTGATTTCCCACATACTCGGAACCAAAGCCCGGGACACAGGCTGAGCACGCTGCGCGCGCCCAGCGGCCACTGACTGCCCAACGGCATGACCATCATCCAACACGCACGGGGCACCGCATGGGGGCCTGCCATATCCTATTTCCGACCAGCTTGGAACAAAAGGCAGGAACATAGGCCAGGCGCGTAGCGCGCTCGACAGCTGCCCGCGCAACGGCCCGACCAGCATGCTGTGAACAATGTGGGAGGGGCTGCGGAAATTGATTCCCCACGCGCGGGGTATAAACGGGCAGAAACCAGTACAGGCAAGCCGCGCGCGCCAGCCCGCACCCAGGTGCACAGAAAACTGCCCGACGTGGCAGACAGGCAGCGCAGTTTGCTGTGCGCGTGGCTCTGCGGGCTGGCGGGCGGGCGCGCGGGGATTGCTTGTACTGGTTTCTAGCCGTTTATACCCCGCGCGTGGGGAATCAATTTCCGCCGCCCCCCAAACCCTATATAGTATAAAAAGACGCGTGCGCGTGCCGCACCGCACTTAGCACTTGGCACTTGGCACTTGGCACTTGGCACTTGGCACTTAAAAATTTGAAAGCGAGCAACCGGGCAGCAGAGGCTAGGCGTGCAACCCGCACCATTTTCGCCACGTGGAACCGGCAGCCTAGCCTAGCCAACGTGCCAAGCGCAACAGCAGAGGGTCCGCCAACTCGGACTTCACAGCAACATAGGGCAAAGGGCCGGAATCGAGGCAGGGCACCCAGCGCACGCCCGCCCGCACCCACGCGCACGGCTGACTGCCCAACAGCCTGCCCAGCATCCCCACTTAGCCAACAGGCACGGGGCAACGTATGAGGAACTGCCCAATCGGCTTTCCCACCAATTTTATGCAAAAGGCAGGGACCGAGGCTACGAATGCAGTGCGCGCTCCCGCCAGCAGCCCTGTGCACTGCTTACTGCCAAATCTGATTTCCCACCACCTTGGAACACGAGGCAGAGGCCGTTGCCAGGCACGCAGCCCGCCCAGCGCGCGCCTGCAGCGACATGGGGCAAAGGGCCGGAAATGTGGCAGGGCACCTAGCGCGCGCCCGCCCACACCCACGCGCACGGCTGACTGCCCAAAGGCCTGCCCAGCGTCCCCACCTAGCCAACAAGTACGTTGCCCAACCGGCTTTCCCACAAATTTTATGCAAAAGGCAGGGACCGAGGCTAGGCACGCAGAGCGTGCGCCCGCCAGCAGCCCTGTGCACTGCTAACTGCCGAATCTGATTTCCCACCACCTTGGAACACGAGGCAGAGGCCGTTGCCAGGCACGCGGCCTGCAAAGCGCGCGCCCGTAGTGACATGGGGCAAAGGGCCGGAACCGTGGCAGGGCACCCAGAGTGCGCCCGCCGGCACCCACGCGCACGGCTGACAGCCCAACGGCTTGCCCAGCGTCCCCACTTAGCCAACAGGCGCGGGGCAACGTATGAGGGCCTGCCCAACCGGCTTTCCCACTGATTTTACGCAAAAGGCAGGGACCGAGGCTAGGCACGCAGAGCGCGCGCCCGCCAGTAGCCCTGTGCACAGCTAACTGCCGAATCTGATTTCCCACCACCTTGGAACACGAGGCAGAGGCCGTTGCCAGGCACGCAGCCCGCCCAGTGCGCGCACGCAGCGACATGGGGCAAAGGGCCGGAACCGTGGCAGGGCACTCAGCGCACGCCCGCCCGCACCCACGCGCACGACTGACTGCCCAACAGCCTGCCCAGCGTCCCCACTTAGGCAACAGGCACGGGGCAACGTATAAGGGCTTGCCCCATCGGCTTTCCCACCAATTTTTTCGCAAAAGGCAGGGACCGAGGCTAGGCATGCAGAGCGCGCGCCCGCCAGCAGCCCCGTGCACAACTAACTGCCAAATCTGATTTCCCACCACCTTGGAACACGAGGCAGAGGCCGTTGCCAGGCACACAGCCCGCCCAGCGCGCGCCCGCAGCGACTTGGGGCAAAGGGCCGGGACCGTGGCAAGGCACCCAGCGGGCGCCCGCCCGCACCCCCGCGCACGGCTGACAGCCCAACGGCCAGCCCAGCGTCCCCACTTAGCCAACAGGCACGGGGCAACGTATGAAGGCCTGCCCAACCGGCTTTCCCACCGATTTTACGCAAAAGGCAGGGACCGAGGCTAGGCACGCAGGGCGCACGCCCGCCAGCAGCCCTGTGCACAGCTAACTGCCGAATCTGATTTCCCACCACCTTGGAAAACGAGGCAGAGGCCGTTGCCAGGCACGCAGCCCGCCCAGCGTGCGCCCGCAACGACATGGGGCAAAGGGCCGGAACCGTGGCAGGGCACCCAGCGCGCGCCCGCCCGCACCCACGCGCACGGTTGACTGCCCAACGGCCTGCCCAGCTTCCCCACTTAGCCAACAGGCATGGGGCAACGTATGAGGGCCTGCCCAATCGGCTTTCCCACCGATTTTACGCAAAAGGCAGGGACCGAGGCTAGGCACGCAGAGCGCGCGCCCGCCAGCAGCCCAGCGCACAGCTAACTGCCGAATCTGATTTCCCACCACCTTGGAACACGAGGCAGATGCCGTTGCCAGGCACGCGGCCCGCCCAGCGCGCGCCCGCAGCGACATGGGGCAAAGGGCCGGAACCGTGGCAGGGTACCCAGCGCGAGCCCACCCGCACCCACGCGCACGGCTGACTGCCCAACGGCCTGCCTAGCGTCCTCCCTTAGGCAACAGGCACGGGGCGACGTATAAGGGCCTGCCCAATCGACTTTCCCACCAATTTTGCGCAAAAGGCAGGGACCGAGGCTAGGCATGCAGAGCGTGCGCCCGCCAGCAGCCCTGTGCACAGCTAACTGCCAAATCTGTTTTCCCACCACCTTGGAACACGAGGCAGAGGCCGCTGCCAGGCACGCAGCCCGCCCAGCGCGCGCCCGACAGCAGCCATCTGCCCAGCGGGAAGACAGGCGTTCTCCCTCACCGAACACGCACGGCCCACCGCATGAGGGCCTGCCAAATCAGATATCTCACAAAGTCGGAACAAAAGGCCGGGGCAGAGGCAGAGCGCGCCGCGCGCGGCTGACAACAGCCCTGCGCGCGACAGCCCACCCAATGGCCCGACCGGCATGCCAAGAACAATGTGGGAGAGGCTACGGAAACTGATTCCCCACGCGCGGGGTATAAACGGCCAGAAATTAGTACAGGCAAGCACTGCGCCCCCGCCCGCTCCCAGGTGCCCAGCAAACTGCCCGACGTGCCCAGCAGGTAGCACAGCAACCTGCCCGACATGCCCGCCCGCACATGACGGGCTGCCAGAACCGATTTCCAACTCGGTTGGAACAAATGGCCGAAACCGATGGAAGCCACGCAGCGCGCGGGCCCGCCACGATGGGCGCGCCCAACAAACCGAAGGACCGACCGGAGTCGTTCTTTACCCAATAGGAACCGCACACAGTATAGGAGGGGCTACGGAAATTGATACCTCACGCGCGGGGTATAAGCGGCCAAAAATGAGCACAGGCAAGCACCGCGCGCTCGCCCGCACCCAGGTGCCCAGCAAACCGCACTAGGTGCCCAGCAGGCGGCACAGCAACGTGCCCGACGTGCCCACCCGCACAAGAGGGACTGCTAGAACCGATTTCCCGCCCCGTTGGAACCAATGACCGCGACCGATGGAACGCACGCTGCGCGCTCGCACGCCACAGTGGGCGTGTCCAACAAACCGAAGGACTGACCGTGGTCGTTCCCTAGCCGATAGGCATCGCACACTGTATAGGAGGGGCTACGGAAATTGATTCCTCACGCGCGGGGTTTAAACGGCCAGAAATGAGTACAGGCAGGCGTCGGGCGCCCGCCCTCTCCCAGCGCCCAGCAAACTGCGCGACATGCCCAGCGGGCAGCACAACGACATGCCCGACGTGCTCGCCCGCACAAAAGGGGCTGCCAAAACGAATTTCCCACCCGGTTGGAACAAATGGCCGCGACTGATGAAATGCACGCTGCGCGCGCGCCCGCCACGGTGGGCACGTCCAACAAACCAAAGGACCGACCGGAGTCGTTCCTTAGCCGATAGGCACCACACATTGTATAGTAGGGGCTAGGGAAATTGATTCGACACGCGCGGGGTATAAACGGCCAGAAATGAGTACAGGCGCCCGCCCTCACCTAGCGCCTAACAAACTGCCCGACGTGCCCAGCGGGCAGCACAACGACTTGCCCGACGTGCTCGCCTGCACAAAAAGGGCCGCCAAAACCGATTTCCCACCCGGTTGGAACAAATGGCCGTGACTAATGGAATTCATGCTGCTAGTGCGCCCGCCACGGTGGGCACGTCCTACAACCTGAAGGACCGACCGTGGTCGTTCCTTACCCGATAGGCACCGCACACTGTACAGTAGGGGCAACGGAAATAGATTTCTCACGCGCGGGGTATAAACGGCCAGAAAGGAGTACACGCACCCGCCCTCACACAGCGCCCAGCAAACTGCCCGTCGTGCCCAGCGGGCAGCACAACAACTTGCCCGACGTGCTCGCCGGCACAGATGGGGCTGCCAAAACAGATTACCCACCCGGTTGGAACAAATGGCCGCGACCGACGGAATGCACGTTGCGCGCGCAACCGCCACGGTGGGCACGTCCAACAAACCGAAGGACCGACCGTGGTCGTTCCTTACCCGATAGGCCCCGCACACTGTATAGTAGGGGCTACGGAAATTGATTCCTTACGCGCGGGGTATAAACGGCCAGAAATGAGTACAGGCGCCCGCCCTCACCCAGCGCCTAGCAAACTGCCCGACGTGCCCAGCGGGTAGCACAACGACTTGCCCGACGTGCTTGCCTGCACAAAAGGGGCAGCCAAAACCGATTTCCCACCCGGTTGGAACAAATGGCCTCGACCGATGGAATGCACGCTGCTCGCGCGACCGCCACGGTGGGCACGTCCAACAAACCGAAGGACCGACCGTGGTCGTTCCTTACCCGTTAGGCACCGCACACTGGATAGTAGGGCTACGGAAATTGATTTCCCACGCGCGGGGTATAAACGGCCAGAAAGGAGTACAGGCCGGCGCCAGGCGCCCGCCCTCGCCCAGCGCCCAGCAAACTGCCCGATTTGCCCAGCGGGTAGCACAACGTCTTGCCCGCCGTGCTCGCCCGCACAAAAAGGGCCGCCAAAACCGATTTCCCACCCGGTTGGAACAATTGGCAGCGACCGACGGAATGCGCACTGCTCGCGCGCTCGCCACGGTGGGCACGTCCAACAAACCGAAGGACCGACCGTGGTCGTTCCTTACCCGATAGGCACCGCACACTGTATAGTAGGGGCTACGGAAATTGATTTCTCACGCGCGAGGTATAAACGGCCAGAAAGGATTACACGCACCCACCCTCAAACAGCGCCCAGCAAACTGCCCGATGTGCCCAGCGGGCAGCACAACAACTTGCCCGACGTGCTCGCCGGCACAGATGGGGCTGCCAAAACCGATTTCCCACCCGGTTGGAACAAATGGCCGCTACTGATGGAATGCACGCTGCGCGCGCGACCGCCACGGTGGGCACGTCCAACAAACCGAAGGACCGACCGTGGTCGTTCCTTACCCGTTAGGCACCGCACACTGTATAGTAGGGGCTACGGAAATTGATTCCTTACGCGCGGGGTATAAACGGCCAGAAATGAGTACAGGCGCCCGCCCTTACCTAGCGCCTAGCAAACTGCCCGACGTGCCCAGCGGGCAGCACAACGACTTGCCCGACGTGCTCGCCCGCACAAAAGGGGCTGCCAAAACCGATTTCCCACCCGGTTGGAACAATTGGCCGCGACCGATGGAATGCAAGCTGCTCGCGCGCCCGCCACGGTGGGCACGTCCAACAAACCGAAGGACCGACCGTGGTCGTTCCTTACCCGATAGGCACCGCACACTGTATAGTAGGGGCTACGGAAATTGATTTCTCACGCGCGGGGTATAAACGGCCAGAAAGGAGTACACGTGCCCGCCCTCACGCAGCGCCCGGCAAACTGACCGACGTGCCCAGCGGGCAGCACAACAACTTGCCCGACGTGCTCGACGGCACAGATGGGATTGCCAAAACCGATTTCCCACCCGGTTGGAACAAATGGCGCGACCGATGGAATGCACGCTGCACGCGCGACCGCCACGGTGGGCACGTCCAACAAACCGAAGGACCGACCGTGGTCGTTCCTTAGCCGATAGGCACCGCACACTGTATAGTAGGGGCTACGGAAATTGAATCCTCACGCGCGGGGTATAAACAGCCAGAAATGAGTACAGGCATGCACTGCGTGCCCGCCCGCACCAAAACGCCCAGCAAACCGCCCGAGGTGCCCAGCAGGCGGCACAGCAACGTGCCCGACGTGCCCGCCCGCGCAAGAGGGACTGCTAGAACCGATTTCCCACCCGGTTGGAACAAATGGCCGTGACCGATGGAACGCACGCTGCGCGCGCGCCCGCGACGACGGGCACGTCCAACAAACCGAAGGACCGACCGTGGTCGTTCCCTGGCCGATAGGCACCGCACACTGTATAGGAGGGGCTACGGAAATTGATTCCTAACACGCGGGGTATAAACGGCCCGAAATGAGTACAGGCAGGCGCCGGGCGCCCACCCTCACCCAGCGCCCAGCAAACTGCCCGACGTGCCCAGCGGGCAGCACAACGACATGCCCAACGTGCTCGCCCGCACAAAAGGGGCTGCCAAAACCGATTTCCCACCCGGTTGGAACAAATGGCCGCGACCGATGGAATGCACGCTGTGCGCGCGCCCGCCGCGGTGGGCACGTCCGACAAACCGAAGGACCGACCGTGGTCGTTCCTTACCCGATAGGCACCCCACACTGTATAGTAGGGGCTACGGAAATTGATTTCTCACGCGCGGGGTATAAACGGCCAAAAAGGAGTACAGGCGCCCGCCCTCACCCGGTGCCCAGCAAACTGCCCGACGTGCCCAGTGGGAAGCACAACAACTTGCCCGACGTGCTCGCCCACACAGATGGGGCTGCCAAAACCGATTTCCCAACCGGTTGGAACAAATGGCCGCGACCGATAGAAGGCACGCCGCGCGCGCGCCCGCCACGGTGGGCACGTCCAACAAGCCGAAGGAGCGACCGGAGTCGTTCCTTAGCCGATAGGCACCGCACACTGTATAGTAGGGGCTACGGAAATAGATTCCTCACGCGCGGGGTATAAACGGCCGGAAATGAGGGCGCCCGCCCTCACCCAACGCCCAGCAAACTGCCCGACGTACCCAGCGGGCAGCACAACAACTTGCCCGACGTGCTCGCCCGCACAGATGGGGCTGCCAAAACCGATTTCCCACCCGGTTGGAACAAATGGCCGCGACCGATGGAATGCACGCTACGCGCGCGACCGCCACGGTGGGCACGTCCAACAAACCGAAGGACCGACCGTGGTCGTTCCTTACCCGTTAGGCACCGTACACTGGATAGTAGGGCTACGGAAATTGATTTCTCACGCGCGGGGTATAAACGGCCAGAAAGGAGTACGGGCAGGCGCCGGGCGCCCGCCCTCGCCCAGCGCCTAGCAAACTGCCCGACGTGCCCGGCCGCACAGGAGGGGTTACCAAAACCGATTTCCCACCCGGTTGGAACAAATGGCCGCGACCGATGGAAGGCACGCTGCGCGCGCCCGCCACGGTGGGGACGACCAACAAACCGAAGGACCGACCGGAGTCGTTCCTTAGCCGATTGGCACCGCACACTGTATAGTAGGGGCTACGGAAATTGATTCCTCACGCGCGGGGTATAAACAGCCAGAAATTAGTAAAGGCAGGGGCCGGGTGCCCGCCCTCACCCGGCGCCCAGCAAACTGCCCGACGTGCGCAGCGGGCAGCACAACAACTTGCCCGACGTGCTCGCTCGTACAGATGGGGCTGCCAAAACCGAGAATTGTGGATAGGCACTTGACGTGCGCACGTCCGCCAGCATGGGTGGGGCGAGCCTCACGACGGCCATGCCAGCATCGCCATTAAACCAACTTGCCTGGCCACGACCGATGAAAGGCACGCGCCCGCCACAGTGGGCCCGTGCGACAAACCGACGGACCGACCGGAGTCGTTCCTTAGCCAACTCGTGCCGCACGATTTTTTTTGGGAGGGCCTACCGAAATTGCTTCCTCACGCGCGGGGTATACTCGCCCAGAATATAGGGTAGGCAAGCGTCGTGCGCACGTCCGCCACCGTGGGCAGCGCGAACCTCCCGGCAGGAATACCAGCATCGCTTTTTAGCCGACATGCCCGGAAAAGCATCTGAGGGGCTGCCAAAACCGATTTCCCACCATGTTGGGACAGAGGCCTCGACCGATGAAAGGCACTCGCGGTGCTAGCCCGCCACGGTGGGCACATCCGACAGACAAAAGGATCGACCGCAGTGACTCCTTAGCCAACTCACGCCGCAGAATGTATAGGTGGGGCTACCGAATTTGATTCCTTGCGCACGGGGTATGAATGCCCAGAATTGAGGATATGCACGCGCCATGTGCACGTCCGCCAGCGTGGGCAGGGCGAACCGCCCGACCGCCTAACCGGCATTACTACTTAGCCAACATGCACGGTGCACTGTATGAGGGGCTTGCCGAAACTGATTTCCCACCAACTTGGAACCAAAGTACGGGACCGAGGGGTGGCACGCAATGTGCGTACGCCCGCCGCCGTGTGCACGGCTACCTGCCCAAAGGCCCCGCCCGCATCATTCCTCAGCCAACATCCGCGCCGCAACGTAGCAGGGGCTCCCACCATTGATTCCTCACGCACGGGGTAATAATCGGCCAGGATTGAGGAAAGGCACGCGCCGCGCGCACGTCCTCCGCCATATGCACGGTGGACTGCCCAACTGCCTAACCCTCGCCGCTACTTGGCCAACATGCACGGTACAGCGTATAAGGGGC
>JASUAD010000022.1:532500-535000 GCA_037013555.1 Sextonia rubra | reverse complement strand
ACCCACCTGGGTGGCCCCCCATCAATCACCAACATCTAAAAAAAAAAAAAAAAAAAACCTGCAGCATGTGCAGGACGGTTTCCACCTTTTATAAACATGGTGGGCCACCACCTACAGGTGGGCCTCATTGCCGTCACGTGGACCCTTGATTACTGGGTTGATGGTGGGCCATTGATATAAAAAAATAAAATTTGCAACATATATATGGGATGAGTCAATCCCTGCACACGTTGCTGTTTGGCAGCAACATGTGCAGGGAGGGGCATTGCTCTTAGATGTAAATGTGGGTCTACCACTTATTTTGGTGGGCCCCATGACGGTAACATGGACCATGATTATGTGGAATTCATCACGTGGGACCCTAGAAGATGGTGGGACCTCTTGATCCAACACTTAGATCCATGGTGGCGATGTGGAATTCCTTGGCACCTGTGTGATGATGGAGCCATTACTGTAAAAATCAATGCACTTTGTGATAAGTCATCTGGGTTGTGAAGAAACATTTTATACATATATACAAGGGCCACCTGGGTACCTAAGAGACATGACATCATACATATATATTTATATATGTAAAAAGAAAAAAAAAAAAAAAGGGTTGGTGTCTCCAAATCTGTGTGGTTGTGCACAACAGGGGAATCTTATTCTTATGTATAGTTGCTATAGTATAGGGGGGGTCCATCACCTTGTGGGTCCTTGGTATATATGCGGATTTATAATTATTTGGACTGTTGTTAAGAGTGAACACGTGAGATCATGAGAATGATAAATTCGGGCCTGATAATTTATTTTAATGATTATTTAACCAATCATTTATTATTATTATTTTTGGATGGTTATATACTCCGTAAGACCCTTGTGTTGGTCTTAGAACCTAATGACTCCGATTTAACCAAATCCATCACATCATCAAAGTAAGGGGTTATGCGGGCAGATTTGCTCTTACAAATTTCATGGTTTGCACATGACGGTACAAACCACTCGCACTCAGATGAAGTGAGAATTGGGCTATGCATCACCCCGTTTTCAAAAAACTCCCAACCTTACTTCATCTTGGTTCGTGTGGAATTGTCGCATGCGTAAATTGTGGTCACAGTGTTAGGAATATTTGTAGAGTTATTTCTTGATCATTATGATGTATCCCTTTATCTTGTTGCATACATGTTAGAATTTATACCCGTTATTTTATGATGACTTTGACCGTATTGTGACTTGGACTATACAGTGTTTATTTATGAGGTATTCATGTTATGTTGAACACTATTCAGTTGGTATAATGTTTTATTACATGGTATTTGAATACCTATTATGACTAGCCCTTCACACTACCATAGGATGTGTCTGTCGAACAATCACTGAGCCATGTTTATGAGTCTCGACACAGGAAGGGGCAGGGCTGTGTGAGATTATTATGCGGATCTGGTCATTGGACGACTGCAGTCGGTTCACAGATGTACACTGTGATGATTTTTACCGGACTTAGGGCCAAAGACGAGCTTACCACTCGTACACGGTTGGTTTCACTGTGATTTTGGACAGGATGCTAGGCATCCGAAGACGGATTTGATCCATCGTTTCTGGACAGGATGCGAGGCATCCGAAGATGGCGTAAATTCCGTAAGGGCATCAGCTGATGCGATGCTCGGCGAAAGTGATATTGTTCATTTGAGGTAGAGTCGGATGTAGGATCCGTTCTTTCTATGTTGCATGGCATTCTCTTATTTATATTGTTACATATTCTTATGATTTTTGTGTCTTAATCTCACATTGATAGTGTACTTCATTTTGAGTTATGTGTATCTTACTTGCCACCATTTATGGTTGACCCTTGTTTTCTAAAATTGATGCATAGGTACCGAGCCCGGCTTTGCCGAGGAGGAGGCGCAGGCTGAAGCCTTTCAAACGCTTGAGCCAGCTGATGTTCCTGAGTGGGGTGCAAACGATGGCTTCGGGGCCGTCTAACCAAGCACAGGAGTGACTCGTTAAATTTGCAATTAATTTAAATAAATCATTCTTTAAAGACTTGATCTTTCAGTGGGACATTGTAATAAATTATTATTTACTTCTTTTGCAACTTGGAATATTATTATTGCTATCTAGTGATATGCAAACTTGTTTTCTTCTCTTGGTACCTATTGGTTGAAATTACTTCCACAGAATGGGAATGAATGTGAATGGCCTAAACTCACCACGGCCTAAGATCCTGTGGAAAAGAAATAATTAGGAGTCAATGGTTTTGTTTCCAGAAAAAAAAAAATTGACTCCTAATTTCACGTAACCCTATTTTTATTTTTTTGGGGACGTGACAGCTATCGGTCTCTCGCCGGTATTTAGCCTTGGATGGAATTTACCGCCCGATTGGGGTTGCATTCCCACACAACCCGACTCGCCGACAGCGCCTTGTGGTGCAGCAGGGTCCGGGCACGACGGGGCTCTCACCGTCTCCGGCGCCACTTTCTAGTGGACTTGGGCCCGGTCCGTCGCTGAGGACGCTTCTACA
>JASUAD010000022.1:515000-527500 GCA_037013555.1 Sextonia rubra | reverse complement strand
GAGGGTCAGCCAGATCTGATTTCCCACAAACTCGAAACAAAAGGCCGGGATGGTGGCAGAGCATGTTGCGCGCCAGACAGCAGCCATGTGCACGGCTGACTACCCAACGGCCTGCCCACCTTGGAAAAACAGGTCGGGACCGATGCCAAGCACGCAGCGCGCTCTCGACGGCACCCATCTTCACAGCTAGTTGCCCAGCGGCCAGACCGACATCCTTACTCAACCGACCTACACGGCCCAACGCATGGGCGTCTGCCCAATCTGATTTCCCACAAACTCGGAACCAAAGGCCGGGATAGAGGCAGGGCACGCTGCGCTCGCCCAACTGCAGCCATGTGCACGGCTGACTGCCCAACGGTCTGACCCGCATCCTTACCCAGCCAACATGCACTGGGCAACGATTGAGGGTCTGCCAAATCTGATTTCCCACCAACTCGGGACAAAAGGCCAGGACCGATGACGGGCAAGCACCGCGCCCCCGACAGCCACCATCTGAATGGCTAGCTGCCTAGTGGCCTGGCCGGCATCCTCACCTACCCAATGCGCACGACCCAACGCATGAGGGTCAGCCGAGTCTGATATCCCACAAACTCGGAACAAAGGGACAGGACGGAAGCCGAGCATGCTGCGCGTGCCAGGCAGCAGCCATGCGCATGGCTGACTGCCCAACGGCCTGCCCCGCATCCCACCCTTCCAACATGCACCAGGCGACGAATGGGGATCTGCCAAATCTGATTTCCCACCACCTTGGAACAAAGGCCGGGACTGATGCCAGGCACGCAGCGCACGCCCGACAGCAGCCGATGAGGGTCTGCCAAAGCTGTTTTCCCACCTCCTTTGAACAAAAGGCCAGGACCGATGCCAGGCACGCAGCGCGAGGCCAACAACAGCCATCTACATAGCCAACTGCCTAGCAGCCTGACCGACATCCTTACCCAGCCTACACGGCCCAAACGCATGAGGGTCGGCCCAATCTGATTTCCCACAAACTCGGAACAAACGGTTGCGACAGAGGCAGAGCACGCTGCGTGCGCCCCACTGCAGCCTTCGCACGGCTGACTGCCCAACAGCCGGACCCGCAACCTATACCTGTCCAACATGAATCAGGCACCGAATGAGGGTCTGCCAAAATCTTATTTCCCACCAAGATGGAACAAAGGTCCGAAACCGATGACAGGCACGCAGCTCGCAACCGATCGCAGCCATCTGCACGGCTAACTGCCCAGAGGCCTGGTCGGCTTCCTTACTTACCCAACATGCGCGGCCCAACACATGAGGGTCTGCCGAATCTGATTTCCCACAAAGTCGGAACAAGAGGCCGGGACAGACGCAGAGCATGCTGCGTGCACACGACCGCAGCAATGTGCACGGCTGACTGCCCAACGGCCTGACGCGCATCCTTACCTAGCCCACATGGACCGGGCAACGAATAAGGGTCTGCCAAATCTGATTTCTCACCACCTTGGAACAAAAGGCCGGGACCGATGCCTGGCACGCAGCGCGCGCCCAACTGCAGCCACCTGCATAGCGACTGCCCAACTGCCAGGCAGACATCCTTACTCACACAACGTGCACAGCCCAACGCAGGCGGGCCAGCCAAATCGGATTTCCCACAAACTCAGAACCAAAGGCCGCGACAGAGGTGGCGCACGCTGCGCGCACCCAGTGGCCTCGACGGCATTCCTCACTACTTCATGCCAAATCTGATTTCCCACAAACTCGGAACCAAAGGCCAGGACAGAGGCAGAGCACGCTGCGCGCGCCCAGCGGCCTGGCAGGCCTCCTCACTTACCCAGCATGTACGGCCCTTCACACGGGGGTCTGCCAAATCTGATTTCCCACAAACACGGAACCAAAGGTCGAGACAGAGGCAGGGCACGCTGCGCTCGCCCAACTGCAGCCATGTGCACGGCTGACTGCCCAACGGCCTGACCCGCATCCGTACCCGGCCAACATGCACCGGGCAACGATTGAGGGTCTGCCAAATCTTATTTCCCACCACCTCGGAACAAAAGGCCAGGACCGATGCCAGGCACGCAGCGCGCCCGACAGCAGCAATCTGACAGCTAATAGCCCAGCGGCTAGACCAACATCCTTACTCGCCCCACATGCACGCCCCAACGCAGGGGGCTCTGCCAAATCTGATTTCCCACGTACTCGGAACCAAAGGACGGGACACGAGCAGAGCAGGCTGCGCGCGCCCAGCGGCCACTAACAGCCCAACGGCATGACCATCATCCTTACTTAGCCAACACGCACGGGACATCGCATGGGGGCCTGCCATATCCGATTTCCCACCAGCTTGGAACAAAGGCCAGGAACCAACGCCGAGCGCGCAGCGCTCGTGCGACAACTGCCCGCCAAACGGCCCGCCCGGTATGTTGTGAACAATGCGGGAGGGGCTGCGGAAATTGATTCCCCACGCGCGGGGTATAAATGGCCAGAAACGAGTACAGGCAAGCCGCGCACGCCTGCCCGCACCTGGGCGCACAGCAAACTGCCCGACGTGGCCGACAGGCAGTACAGTTTGCTGTACACGTGGCTGCGGGCGGGTGAGCAGGGCTTGCCCGTACTCATTTCTAGCCGTTTATACACCGCATGCACGGCCCAACGCACGAGGATCTGCCAAATCTGATTTCCCACATACTCGGAACCAAAGGCCGGGACACAGGCTGAGCACGCTGTGCGCGCCCAGCGGCCACTGACTGCCCAACGGCATGACCATCATCCAACACGCACTGGGCACCGCATGGGGGCCTGCCATATCCAATTTCCGACTAGCTTGGAACAAAAGGCAGGAACCGAGACCAGGCGCGCAGTGCGCGCACGCGCACGGCTGACTGCCCAACGGCCTGCCCAGCGTCCCCACTTAGCCAACAAGTACGTTGCCCAACCGGCTTTCCCACCAAATTTATGCAAAAGGCAGGGACGGAGGCTAGGCACGCAGAGCGCGCGCCCGCCAGTAGCCCTGTGCGCTGCTAACTGCCGAATCTGATTTCCCACCACCTTGGAACACGAGGCAGAGGCCGTTGCCAGGCACCCAGCCTGCCCAGCACGTGCCCGCAGCGACATGGGGCAAAGGGCTGGAACCGTGGCAGGGCACCCAGCGCGCGCCCGCCCGCACCCACGCGCACGGCTGACTGCCCAACGGCCTGCCCAGCGTCCCCACTTAGCCGACGGGCACGGGGCAACGTATGAGGGCCTGCCCAACTGGCTTTCCCACCGATTTTACGCAAAAGGCAGGGACCGAAGCTAGGCACGCAGAGCGCGCGCCCGCCAGCAACCCTGTGCACAGCTAACTGCCGAATCTGATTTCCCACCACCTGGGAACACGAGGCAGACGCTGTTGCCAGGCACGCAGCCCGCCCAGCGCGCGCCGGCAGCGACATGGGGCAATGGGTCGGAACCGTGGCAGGGCACCCAGCGCGAGCCCGCCCGCACCCACGTGCTCGGCTGACTGCCCAACGGCCTGCCCAGCGTCCCCACTTAGCCAACAGGCGCGGGGCAACGTATGAGGGCCTGCCCAACCGGCTTTCCCACCGATTTTACGCAAAAGGCAGGGACCGAGGCTAGGCACGCAGAGCGCGCGCCCACCAGCAGCCCTGTGCACAGCTAACTGCCGAATCAGATTTCCCACCACCTTGGAACACGAGGCAGAGGCCGTTGCCAAGCACGCAACCCGCCCAGCGCGCGCCCGCAGCGACATAGGGCAAAGGGCCCGAGCCGTGGCAGGGCACCCAGCGCTCGCCCGCCCGCACCCACGCGCACGGCTGACTGCCCAACGGCCTGCCCAGCGTCCCCACTTAGCCAACAGGCACGAGGCAACGTATGAGGGCCTGCCCAACCGACTTTCCCACCGATTTTACGTAAAAGGCAGGGACCGAGGCTAGGCACGCAGAGCGTGCGCCCGCCAGCAGCCCCGTGCACAGCTAACTGCCGAATCTGATTTCCCACCACCTTGGAACACGAGGTAGAGGCCGTTGCCAGGCACGTAGCCCGCCCAGCGCGCGCCTGCAGCGACATGGGGCAAAGGGCCGGAACCGTGGCAGGGCACCCAGCGCGCGCCCGCCCGCACCCACGCGCACGGCTGACTGCCCACCGGCCTGCCCAGCGTCCCCATTTAGGCAACAGGCACGGAGCATTGTATACGGGCCAGCCCAATCGGCTTTCCCACCAATTTTACGCAAAAGGCAGGGACCGAGGATAGGCATGCTGCGCGCGCGCCCGCCAGCAGCCCCGTGCACAGCTAACTGCCAAATCTGATTTCCCACAACCTTGGAACACGAGGCAGAGGCCGTTGCCAGGCACGCAGCCCGCCCAGCGCTCGCCCGTAGCGCGCGCCCACAGCAGCCATCTGCCCAGCAGGAAGACAGGCGTTCTCCCTCACCGAACACGCACGGCCCACCGCATGAGGGCCTGCCAAATCAGATATCCCACAAAGTCGGAACAAAAGGCCGGGGCAGATGCAGAGCGCGCAGCGCGGGGCTGACAACAGCCCTGCGCGCGACTTCCCGCCCAACGGCCCGACCGGCATGCCAAGAACATTGTGGGAGAGGCTACGGAAACTGATTCCCGACGCGCGAGGTATAAACGGCCAGAAGTGAGTACAGGCAAGCTCTGCGGCCCCGCCCACACCCAGGCGCCCAGTAAACTGCCCGACGTGCCCAGCAGCCAGCACAGCAACATGCTCGACATGCCCGCCCGCACATGACGGGCTGCCAGAACCGATTTCCCACCCGGTTGGAACAAATGGCCGAAAGCGATGGAAGGCACGCTGCGCGCGGGCCCGCCACGATGGGCACGCCCAGCAAACCGAAGGACCAACCGGAGTTGTTTTTTACCCAATAGGCACCGCACACAGTTATAGGAGGGGCTACGGAAATTGATTCCTCACGCGCAGGGTATAAACGGCCAGAAATGAGTACAGGCAAGCACCTCACGCCCGCCGGCATCCAGGCGCCCAGCAAACCGCCCGAGGTGCCCAGCAGGCGGCACAGCAACGTGCCCGACGTGCCCGCCAGCACAGGTGGGACTACTAGAACCGATTTCCCACCCGGTTGGAACAAATGGCCACGACCGATGGAACGCACGCTGCGCGCGCGCCCGCCACGACAAATGAGTACAGGCGCCCGCCCTCACCCAGCGCCCAGCAAACTGCCCGACGTGCCCAGCGGGCAACACAGCGACTTGCCCGACGTGTTCGCCCGCACAAAAGGGGTTGCAGAAACCGATTTCCCACCCGGTTGGAACTAACGGCCGCGACCGATGGAATGCACGCTGCTCGCGCGCCCGCCACGGTGGGCACGTCCAACAAACCGAAGGACCGACCGTGATCGTTCCTTACCCGATAGGCACCGTACACTGTACAGTAGGGGCTACGGAAATTGATTTCTCCCGCGCGGGGTATAAACAGCCAGAAATGAGTACAGGCGCCCGTCCTCACACAGCGCCCAGCAAACTACCCGACGTGCCCAGCGGGCAGCACAACGACTTGCCCGACGTGCTCGCCCGTCCAAAAGGGGCTGCCAAAATCGATTTCCCACCCGGTTGGAACAAGTGGCCGCGACCGTTGGAATGCACGCTGCGCGCGCGACCGCCACGGTGGGCACGACCAACAAACCGAAGGACCGACCGTGGTCGTTCCTTACCCGACAGGCACCGCACACTGTATAGTAGGGGCTACGGAAATTGATTCCTCACGCGCGGGGTATAAACGGCCAGAAATATGTACAGGCGCCCGCCCTCACCCAACGCCCAGCAAGCTGCCCGACATGCCCAGCGGGCAGCACAACGACTTGCCCGACGTGCTCGCCCGCACAAAAGGGGCTGCCAAAACCGGTTTCCCACCCGGTTGGAACAAATGGCCCCGACCGATGGAATGCACGCTGCGCGCGCGACGGCCACGGTGGGCCCGTCTAACAAACCGAAGAACCGACCGTGGTCGTTCCTTACCCGACTAGCACCGCACACTGTATAGTAGGGGCTACGGAAACTGATTCCTCACGCGGGGTATAAACGGCCAGAGATGAGTACGGCGCTGGCCCTCACCCAGCGCCCAGCAAACTGCCCGACGTGCCCAGTCGGCAGCACAACGACTTGCCCGACGTGCTCGCCCGCACAAAAGGGGCTGCCAAAACCGATTTCCCACCCGGTTGGGACAAATGGCCGTGACCGATGGAAGGCACGCTGCGCGAGCGCCCGCCACGGTGGGCACGTCCAACAAACCGAAGGACCGTCCGTGGTCGTTCCTTAGCTGATACGCACCGCACATTGGATAGTAGGGGATACGGAAATTGATTCCTCACGCGCGGGGTATAAACGGCCCGAAATGAGTACAGGCAGGCGCCGGGCGCCCGCCCACATCCGGCGCCCAGCAAACTGCCCGACGTGCCCTGCGGGCAGCACAACAACTTGCCCGACTTGCTCGCCCGCACAGATTGGGTTGCCGAAACCGATTTCCCACCCGGTTGGAACAAATGGCCGCGACCGATGGAAGGCGCGCTCGCGCTCGCCCGCCATGGTGGGCACGTCCAACAAACCGAACAGCCGACCGGAGTCGTTCCTTTGCCGATAGGCATCGCACACTGTACAGTAGGGGCTACGGAAATTGATTCCTCACGCACGGGGTATAAATGGCTAGAAATGAGTACAGCGGGCGCCGGGCGCCGGCCCTCACCCAGCGCCCAGCAAACTGCCCGACGTGCCCAGCGCGCAGCACAACAACTTGCCCGACGTGCTCTCCCGCACAGATGGGGCTGCCAAAACCGATTTCCAACCTGGTTGGAACAAATGGCCACGACCGATGGAATGCACGCTGCGCGCGCGACCGCGACGGTGGGCGCGTCCAACAAACCGAAGGACCGACCGTGGTCGTTCCTTACCCGATAGGCACCGCACACTGTATACTAGGGGCAACGGAAATTGATTTCTCACGCGCGGGGTATAAAAGGCCAGAAATGAGTATAGGCAGGTGCCGGGCGCCCACCCTCACCCACGTCCAGCAAATTGCCCGACGTGCCCGGTCGGACAGGAGGGTCTGCCAAAACCGTTTTCCCACCCGGTTGGAACAAATGGCCTCGACCGATGGCATGCACGTTCCGCGCGCGACCGCCATGGTGGGCATGTCCAACAAACCGAAGGACCGACCGTGGTCGTTCCTTAACCGATAGGCACCACACACTGTATAGTAGGGGCTCCGGAAATTGATTCCTCACGCGCGGGGTACAAACGGCCAAAAATGAGCACAGGCGCCCGCCCTCACCCAGCGCCCAGCAAACTGCCCGACGTGCCTAGCGGGCAACACAACGACTTGCTCGACGTGCTCGCCCGCACAAAAGGGGCTGCAAAAACCGATTTCCCACCCGGTTGGAACAAATGGCCGCGACAGATGGAATGCACGCTGTGCGCGCGACCGCCACGGTGGGCACGTCCAACAAACCGAAGGACCGACCGGAGTCGTTCCTTATCCGATAGGCACCGCACATTGTATAGTAGGGGCTACGGAAATTGATTCCTCACGCGTGGGGTATAAACGGCCAGAAATGAGTACAAGCAGGCGCCGGGCGCCCGCCCTCATCCGGCGCCCAGCAAACTGCCCGACGTGCCCAGCGGGCAGCACAACAACTTGCTCGACGTGCTCGCCCGCACAGATGGGGCTGCCAAAACCGATTTCCCACCCGGTTGGAACAAATGGCCGCGACGGATGTAATGCACGCTGCGCGCGCGACCGCCATGGTGGGCACGTCCAACGAACCGAAGGACCGACCGTGGTCGTTCCTTAACCGATAGGCACCACACACTGTATAGTAGGGGCTACTGAAATTGATTCCTCACGCGCGGGGTATAAATGGCCAGAAATGAGCACAGGCGCCCGCCCTCACCCAGCGCCCAGCAAACTGCCCGACATGCCTAGCGGGCAACACAACGACTTGCCCGACGTGCTCGCCCGCACAAAAGGGGCCGCAAAAACCGATTTCCCACCCGGTTGGAACTAATGGCCGCGACCGATGGAATGCACGCTGCGCGCGCGCCCGCAACGGTGGGCACGTCCAACAAACCGAAGGACCGACCGTGGTCGTTCCATACCCGATAGGCACCGCACACGGTATAGTAGGGGCTACGGAAATTGATTTCTCCCGCGCGGGGTATAAACAGCCAGAAATGAGTACAGGTGCCCGTCCTCACACAGCGCCCAGCAAACTACCGGACGTGCCCAGCGGGCAGCTCAACGACTTGCCCGACGTGCTCGCCCGTACAAAAGGGGCTGCCAAAACCGATTTCCCACTCGGTTGGAACAAGTGGCCGCGACCGATGGGATGCACGCTGCGCGGGCGACCGCCACGGTGGGCACGTCCAACAAACCGAAGGTCCGACCGTGGTCGATCCTTACTCGACAGGCACCGCACACTGTATAGTAGGGGCTACGGAAATTGATTCCTCACGCGCGGGGTATAAATGGCCACAAATAAGTACAGGCGCCCGCCCTCACCCAACGCCCAGCAAGTTGCCCGACGTGCCCAGCGGGCAGCACAACGACTTGCCCGACGTGCTCGCCCGCACAAAAGGGGCTGCCAAAACTGATTTCCCACCCGGTTGGAACAAATGGCCGCGACCGATGGAATGCACGCTGCGCGCGCGACCGCCACGGTGGGCACGTCCAACAAACCGAAGGACCGACCGGAGTCGTTCCTTAGCCGATAGGCACCGCACATTGTATAGTAGGGGCTACGGAAATTGATTCCTCACGCGCGGGGTATAAACGGCCAGAAATGAGTACAGGCAGGCGCCGGGCGCCCGCCTCATCCGGCGCCCAGCAAATTGCCCGACGTGCCCAGCGGGCAGCACAACAACTTGCTCGACGTGCTCGCCCGCACAGATGGGGCTGCCAAAACCGATTTCCCACCCGGTTGGAACAAATGGCCGCGACCGATGGAACGCACACTGCGCGCGCGACCGCCATGGTGCGCACGTCCAACAAACCGAAGGACCGACCGTGGTCGTTCCCTAACCGATAGGCACCAGACACTGTATAGTAGGGGCTACGGAAATTGATTCCTCACGCGCGGGGTATAAACGGCCAGAAATGAGCACAGGCGCCCGCCCTCACCCAGCGCCCAGCAAACTGCCCGACGTGCCTAGCGGGCAACACAAAGACTTGCCCGACGTGCTCGCTCGCACAAAAGGGGCTGCAAAAACCGATTTCCCACCCGGTTGGAACTAATGGCCGCGACCGATGGAATGCACGCTGCGCACGCGCCCGCCACGGTGGGCACGTCCAACAAACCGAAGGACCGACCGTGGTCGTTCCTTACCCGATAGGCACCGCACACGGTATAGTAGGGGCTACGGAAATTAATCTCTCCCGCGCGGGGTATAAACAGCCAGAAATGAGTACAGGTGCCCGTCCTCACACAGAGCCCAGCAAACCACCCGACGTGCCCAGCGGGCCGCACAACGACTTGCCCGACGTGCTCGCCCGCACAAAAGGGGCTGCCAAAACCGATTTCCCACCCGGTTGGAACAACTGGCCGCGACCGATGGGATGCACGCTGCGCGCGCGACCGCCACGGTGGGCACGTCCAACAAACCGAAGGACCGACCGTGGTCGATCCTTACCCGACAGGCACCGCACACTGTATAGTAGGGGCTACGGAAATTGATTCCTCACGCGCGGGGTATAAATGGCCAGAAATAAGTACAGGCGCCCGCCCTCACCCAACGCCCAGCAAGCTGCCCGACGTGCCCAGCGGGCAGCACAACGACTTGCCCGACGTGCTCGCCCGGACAAAAGGGGCTGCCAAAACTGATTTCCCACCCGGTTGGAACAAATGGCCGCGACCGATGGAATGCACGCTGCGCGCGCGACCGCCACGGTGGGCACGTCCAACAAACCGAAGGACCGACCGGAGTCGTTCCTTAGCCGATAGGCACTTCACATTGTATTGTAGGGGCTACGGAAATTGATTCCTCACGCGCGGGGTATAAACGGCCAGAAATGAGTACAGGTAGGCGCCGGGCGCCCGCCCTCATCCGGCGCCCAGCAAACTGCCCGACGTGCCCAGCGGGCAGCACAACAACTTGCTAGACGTGCTCGCCCGCACAGATGGGGCTGCCAAAACCGATTTCCCACCCGGTTGGAACAAATGCCGCGACCGATGGATGGCACGCTGCGCGCGCGCCCGCCACGGTCGGCACGTCCAACAAACCGAAGGACCGACCGGAGTCGTTCCTTTGCCGATTGGCACCGCACACTGTATAGTAGGGGCTACGAAAATTGATTCCTCACTCGCGGGGTATATGTAAGGACCCGAACCCCCACTAATCTTAGTTACGTTAATTAATCTTGTTTTATATTGATTAAGACTTGTTGAGGGTTAATTCAGTGTGAATTATTGGGTTTGGACCCCACTTAAGTAGTTAAGGGCTTTTTCGTAAATTGTCCTTGCACCTCTGGGATACACCGTCTATTTCCTTACGTGTGATTTATCGCGTAGATCATCTTTTGTGTTGGGTCCAAGTTAATCCGGACTCATCTTAAGCCAATTGGAGCCCTTCCGGACTAAACTGGAAATTCTAGAAACAAATGGGTTTGCATGTAACTCCAGGGAATTATGTTTAAAAGGGAATCCCACGTTCGTTCTTCTTCCTCTCGTTCTCTTGGCTGGAGCTCTGGTTTTCTGGGTTTCTTCTCCTTGCATTGGAGTGCTTGGCTATCTTTGGGAGTGTGCATGTGTAGGGAGTAGTCTCCACTCATCCTCTCCTTACTCCTTTGGGCATTCCTCCCTCTCTAAGTGGCAAAACCCATTTCCATTTTGAAGGTTCTTCTAACCTCACGGCAATCTACAGTGGGAGAAGGTTTAGTGCTGTTAGGAGAGGCAAGTACTTAAGTTTATATTCATTGCATGTGGGATTGTCATTGCATGTTGAGTTAGTTGTGCTCATTGTCATTCTTCTTTCTTATATGTATGAATGAATCTAGTAGGAATGATGGAGGAGGGGAATAGAAGGTGTGTGAGTATGGAATACTCTCCAGAAAACTTCAGTTGAGCCTCAGCATTTCCCTTATAAGGGAGTTCTGTAGTGATCCCGTACCGAAAATTAAGCTACAGAACTGTATGTAGATTTTCTGAAGCTTATGGCGAAGCTACGGCTAAGCCGTGAGCTCTTACGGCACAATGTCCAGAGAGCAGTAAGATGAGGTTTTGTACTACGGCTTACTTACGGCTACGCCGTGAAATCCACTACGGCTAAGCCGTACCCAGCCCGTAGCCTAGCCGTAGGTCTTTCTACGGCGAACTTTCCAGAGAGCTCACAGAACCCAGTTCCTTCTACGGCCTGCATACGGCTGCACCGTGAAATACCCTACGGCTAAGCCGTAACCTCCCCGTGACCCAGCCGTAGGCTTAGCACGGCTAAGCCGTAGGCCAATATACGGTTGAACCGTAACCCCACGGAAAAGTCCGGATGACTGTGACCCCCTCTCGGCTAAGCCGTAACCCTGTATACGGCTAAGCCGTAAGAACCCAGTGAACGTAAGATGTTAGGAGTCTCGATGATGTTGTAGGGCTTTAGTCACGGTACCCTCTATACCTCCCCCTTTGGCCATTGGTAATTATACGTTGGAATGAATGAAGGATTCCCCAATGGTAAGTCATGGATGTTGGCATGAGAAGGGTGTTCCGTATACACAATGTAATACCCAGACGCGGTAACACAGCGACACCGAACATCTCATGTGTACCTCGTACTGAATGTCCTTGGGGAATTAGGAGACTTGGGGAATTAGGAGACTGCTTCATCTAAATGCAATCATATCATATTGATACATAACACTACCTTTGACATGACTGTTATCGCATTCACTTCCTCTAACAAACCCCGAGGCAATTCAGACCTGAGCTTCTAATGAGTGCGTGTCTGACAAGCCAGAGCTTCTATTGAGTGTGTGCTTGCTAGCCAAGGGTGTAGCGGAGGCTCGGGCCTTGTAGCCTACCTGCATGTGTTTCGTTTAAGTATTCGTTGTTTCATGACTATCTATTTCTTATATATGTGTTATGATTGTATGATTGACTCCGAGTCGGCACCACTTGGCTTCTGCCCTTTGGGTATTATATGTCACCACTGCAGTAGGTTTACGGAGGGGTTGTCGACGCTCCTCGGGAAGCTAGCTTGATCCCCTAGCGACCCATACGTTATGTATGCTCCCTTTGGGAGAATAGAGCATCGTGGTTGCCAATCAGTATGTATAACACTAAGTTTCACTCATGCATCATGTTTAGTGATTGTTCTTGCTAATGTATTTTGTTATATTAATTCCTATGCTTAGTACTTGCTTAACCGTCGTGTTAACAGTGTTACCCTCGGTATTGCAGATTCAGCACCCGCTCCCGACACGAATACTGACGCGGCCCCGAAAGATACCCCAACGGTACCTCGGGGTGTAGGTGAATGGATGGATGGCGACGTTTACTACTAGCCATCCTACGGAGAGCGTCTCTTCG
>JASUAD010000022.1:490000-507500 GCA_037013555.1 Sextonia rubra | reverse complement strand
CCATGGTGAAACACTTGGGCGTATGAACCCCTTATCCAACAGATCCTGCAACTGTTTCTTCAATTCAACAACTCTGCAGGTGCCATACGATATAGAGCTCTACTGATGGGTGCTGTACCTGGCATCAAGTCGATCGAGAACTCTACCTCTCGAACTGGTGGTAACTCTGGCACATCCTCCGAAAAGATATCCGGGAACTCGCTGACTACTGGGATCTCACTGAGTTGTCGCTAATCCTTCTTCTCTGAAATGAACGCAAGAAATCCCTCACATCCCCTACGAAGCATCCGGTCCGCTTTACAAGCAGATATTACACGCCTTGGGCACTTCGTCTGGCTGCCCTCAAATCGAAATCCGCTGCCCAGATCAAAATAGATAGCCTTGCTGTAGCAATTGATACAAGCATGATATCTCGCAAGCCAGTCCATACCAAGAATCACATCAAAATCCAGTGTCGTGAGCAACACGAGGTCTACTGGGAGCTGATGACCAGCTATCCGCACATCACACTGAGGGTAGAAGACACTGCACTCCACCCGTTTACCAACTGGAGTGGATACTAGTAACAAGT
Organism: Sextonia rubra; assembly: GCA_037013555.1. Taxonomy (NCBI): domain Eukaryota; kingdom Viridiplantae; phylum Streptophyta; class Magnoliopsida; order Laurales; family Lauraceae; genus Sextonia; species Sextonia rubra. The sequence continues at coordinate 506,929 of JASUAD010000022.1, read as the reverse complement.
ATGGGAGCGGTGTGGGTCGCTGTCGAAGTTGCACAGCAAAATGGGGTGCTACGTACGAACGCGTAGACCCGGAGTCAAATAAGGCTAAAGCTTCAGCATCAGAAATTAAAATTTTACCTTCCACGACTGTAGCCTCCTCCGCGCCCTCATGTGTAGCAGCATAAGCTCGAGCTGTCTGGCGGTTCGGCTTCTGGGCTGGACGAGCTGTCTGAGACTTGCCCTGCGCTGTAGACCCTGCAGATCTTGTCTGTGGAGAGGACTGAAACTTCGGGCATTGGGCCCGCTTGTGATCCGTAGAGCCACAACCGAAACAGGCCCCACTCTTCCTCCAACATCTGTCTATTGGGTGATCCTTCCCACAGTGACCGCAAACCACCTGAGTACTGCCCAAACTACCCTGCTTACCCTTGAACTTCTTCTGCTGAAACTGACTTCTGCCACTAGAACCTGCCGTCCTCTTAGCCTCGGTTCGTTCCTCCTCAAATATGGCCTCTGCATCATAAGCCCTGTCAATAGCGTCATCCAAGGTAGCCGGCCACATACAAGCAACAACGTGGCGTTTGTGTCTCGGATTCAGGCCATTAACGAAGCGAGTCACCTTCTTATGCTCTGTGTTCACCATGTCCTCTGCAAAGTGGGACGGCTCTGTAAACTTGTGTACATAATCGGCCACCGATGTCTGTCTCTGCTGAAGGTTGAAGAATTCCACTTCCTTGGCTCGCTGAACATGAAGAGGCATGAACTTTCGACGAAACTGTTGCTTGAAAGTTTCCCAAACAGTGGCACTGGGCATAGTCTGGAACGAGCTCTTGACACTCCTCCACCATGTCTTAGCTACACTCCGAAGCATAGAGGCTGTGAGAACCACTTTCTGTTTGTCACTGCACACAATTGTATCAAATAGCTCCTCTGTTTGCTCCAACCATTGCTCGGCCTGCAATGCATCCTCTGTCCCGTGGAACTCAGTCGCCCCACGCTTACGGAACTTATCAAAAAGAGCATTTGGATCGGTTTCTTTGGGCTATAAGATCACTTGCTGTTCTACACGCTGAGAGGCTGACGCAGCCGCCTGACTCTGCCTGTCCACCATAGATGCCATATGAGCCTGTAAGGACTGCATGGATTGCATCATCATCATCAGACGCTCTTCACTGCTCGTGGGTGGGGGTAGCGATCTACTCTCGCCGTTATGACCCTGCTGATTCTCATCCCTAGACCCTGATCCTAATGCCATGGTGTGCTATCCTGCAAAAGGAAAATAAGCAAAATACAAGAATAAAACGTCCCAAGTTAGTCAGTCCCCAAGAATCAACATATTAGACTGGGAGTCAAATAGTTGACATCGTCATCTCACCACGATCTTAGATGTCTACATGCTTATAACTAGCATGCTCTGATACCATACAATACGTATGTCACAACCCGAGCCCAGAAATCGGGGGTTAGCGAAAAGCCAAACTAGTGACACACGTACTCCCGTGCACGTGCATCCAAACCCAGTCCAGATGGGCACACACAAGGGATCTAACACGTGCGGACTAAGCGTACGCGGAAGCTGTACATATCATAGCAGGCAACAAAGCAAATATGCGGAAGCAAAAATGATTACGGAACGAAAGACAAAGATAAATACGCTGGTATAAAATCCAAATACACACCCAAAATCATGATAAACAAAATATACAGAGTACAAAGTCCAAAGTCCAAAGTGCCCAAATACAAATCTCTCAAAATCCAAAAACCCAAAAACAGATGGCCGCGAAAAGATATGCATATACGCACTCGGCAGAGATGATCAGGCCCACTCTGCCAAACTGGAGGGTGCCTCTAAACTCGGCCCTGCAGCCTCCTCGACCGCCGGGGAGTCGGGCAAGGGATCTGTGCCAGCAACACCACAGACAATACAGATGAATACAACGATCCAGCAAATACAAGTAACAGGGATGAAACACTCATAGTATCAAGCGGAATAAGGACAAAATAGAAGTTACAGAGTTTCATATTAGTATGCTAAGCAAATCGTGCATAGAAGTAAAGCATGATAAGTGAATCAAAGCATAGAAATACTGAACTAAGTGGCTACTACGTTAACCATATTCTCTCAAATAGAGAGCCGAGCAGAGCAGATGAGAACACCACTGACCGGGCCAAGGGTACAAGTGGGTCTCGGTTTCCTGGGTTCCAGGGTCCCAAGACAAAGCAACACTGCAGTCATACAGATATCTAAGCCAGAGGTAACCCCGTCGGGCATCCTAGGGCTGAGGCTGAGTAGCGCCAGACTAATACCAATCAAATCAAATCCATAGAAAGGGAGATTATCCGCTTTGGACTTACCGATGGCACAGATCGGATCTTATCCTCACGTTTTAATCTCTGGGCAAAGCCACTAGGGAATACCCAACTAAATCAGAGATATACAAAGCCAGAAATATACAGAGCATAGCATAGACTGAGTCAAAGCACCGAGCATAGATCATAGTATAATACAGAATGAAGGCTAAACAGATATACAAGACGAACACAAAAAGTCTCGAAATGCATGAACATAGATTAACAGAACAGAGGGCAAAACTGTAAGCAATATGCAATGCATCTTAGATTAAGATGGAACCAAGGTCAATTACAAGCCAACCCTAATCTAGTTGTTCACTGTCACTAACCGTGCATGTTGATGTAGTTTTAAGCTATTCGATGCACCGTTGCCATCCTAGTGTTGCAATGTAATCCTCAAGTGCACCGAAGTCCCTTAAATCAACACCCATGGGGAGGTGCTTAACAGTAAATCAACACTCACATGAATAAGTCACAGCCTAACAAACTATTCATGCGATCCAAAGAATCCAATGGGCCGGTTTACGGGTATGGTTCCTTGTATATAAGCCCTACAAAGTCACACCATTATCCTAAGTTTAAGTCATATTTGACAGGTCTTACGGTTTAGCCATGGGTGACCTACGGCTTAGCCGTATGCATCTTATGGCTTAGCCATAACATGCACTATGGCTTAGCCGTGGTTCCCTTCAGGACACGGCTAAATTGTCATCTTCCACCTCTGATCTGATACATCTCACGGTTAGGTCACGGCTAGCTTACGGCTCAGCCGTAGGACAATTTACGGCTCACCTGGAGCCTAGTCGTAGAACAAATTTCAAAAATCAAGTCTCTGGAATCTGAGCCGTACAAGGTTACGGCTTAGCTGTACGATATAGAAGCGAATTTGGGCTGAGTACAGAAACTGGAATTTGGTATAGAAACGTTTCAAAACAAGCTCAATTGGTCTCTACATCTTAGAAATTGGCTGTAAAACCTTTTGTACAAAGATTAAGATGGAATCAAAGCATTCAAACAAAACACCCATGTGTGTTAAACAGTCCTGTACTTATACTTGCCTCAATACTCTGTCAATCCACTGAATCAAGCTCCAAATCAACTAAAATCAAAGCAAATCAAAGAAACAACCTATGCATGAGATGAGGACACAGCAACAGAGAAGGAGAGATACAATTGGAGAAGAAGAAGGAAGAGTTACAGAGAACCCACTTACCAAGCCACAGACAGAGATGAGGGAAGAAAGGAACTCAACCCAACGGCGAGTGAAACCCAATCGACAGTAACTCCCTCACCAAACAGGAGAGGAAAAGAAAGAGAAAAGAGAGAAGAGGAGACGTGGAGCTCTCCTTGCATGCACGTATCGAGCGAAACTGAGCAGGGAGAAGACACCTGGGTCCTGACTCATATATATAGTTTCTGGAAATTTAAAACAAAGTCCAAGGCATTTGGTTATTTACAAATCAAGTCGCACAGGGGTCCAACTTCTCCAATTGACTCCGAATGGGTCTGAGACAGTTATGGAAATTGTCGAGCTCAAAGAATTACACGTGCTGACACCAAGATGATGCACATATGATGCACTCAAAGCAAAAGCAAAATTACGAAAAAGGGCTTAGAACTACCTATCCCAGGTCATGGGTTACTCAACTACCTATCCAAGACCCGAAACCAAGTCCGAAGGAATTAATTAACAGAAATACACACTAATGAGCCACTAATCCAGCTCAAAGGGGATCAGAGTGTTACAAGGGGCTACGGAAATTGATTCCTCACGCGCGGGGTATAAACAGCCAGAAATGAGTACAGGCGCCCGCTGTAACGTTCCGCACCTTAATTATACTATTATTATAGATTAAGTTGTATTATAGCTAAATAAGCCGTTAGAGTCTAAGCGTGTCCGTTTTAGCATTAGGATCGTGTGTGCGCAGTTTTATTGGGTTTCGAGTTTGTTTAAACTTCGTAGGGGGTAGTTACTAATTTTAGGAAGTGTAGAGGCCTTTTTCGTAGCTTTTGCAAATTGTGAGGTTTGGGCTCATGGGGTAGCTCTCCTAATTCCATTAGCCTTATCCTTTTATCTGAACCGATTTAGACCCATCTTGTCTACCAAATACCTCATTTTCTAAAATTAAGCCTTTTTATGGAAAAATACCCAAAAACCCATTAAAATAGGACAAAATTTCTCTTCCTCGAAACCATGCCAATAGTATAGTCATTGGGAAGCTAATTTTATTTCATGAACAGTGGCGCTGACAGTGACTCAATCCGACTTATGGTTCACAAGTTATGGACAAAACAAGTTTTAGCCAAGTTATTAATATGAGTGGCAGTTTTGTAATTTTACTTAAATTCCCAACCCATTTCCTTTCTCACTCGTTTCACTCCCTCACTCGTTTCACTCCCCCCCCCCCCCATCCAGAGATGAACCTCTCTCCTCCCTGTTTTTTCTTTTCTTTTCATTCTCTTTTCTCTCTTCACTCTCATTTCTGATCTCTCACTCCCTCTCACCAAATAGCAAGCTCATCTCCCCTCTTCACTCTCGATCTCGATCACCCACCCAAGATTCGGACTCCCCCTTGTCCGGCAACCACCACCACCACCCACTCCCTCTTCCCTTCTTTCCTTCTTTTTCTATTTTCCTTATTTCCCCCTTTTCCCATTTCCTTCCTTCTTGCTGCCACCGCCGGGATCCACGCCTACCGCCGCCACCGGAGATTCTCCTTCTCCTTCCATCTTCCTCCTCAAGGTGTCATCTTCCCAAGGAACCCATTTTCCAAGTTTTCCCCCAAACCAAACAACCCTAGGTAAGGTTTTCCTCCCCCATAAACTAGGTCATTAGAGTTTTAACTAAAATACATTTTTGGCATGCTCATTAGCTTCTCTTAATCATTTTTGTAGGTTTGATTTGAATTGGGTTTGGATTTTCTTGTGTTTGAGCTTCTTTGGGGTTTCTTTGGTGAGCAAGGCATACCCTATTTTACCCTCTTCATCTAAGGCAAGTGGATTAACATATTTCAATAATGATGTGCATGTATATTTAATTGATTCTAGCATTCTATTGTCAATTGTACACCCTTTTGCTCATTTTGGGTTTTATGTTAAAAATGCTAGATTTAGGTGTGGTAATGTGTGTGATGGATTGGTATGTTGGAGGTGATTTAAATGTGCTAAATGAAGGGGTGGGATACCCATTTTCTGCAGGTTAAGATGTGTGAGAAGAATTAAGGGCTTGATGGTATGTTGGAGGTGATTTAAATGTGCTAAATGAAGGGGTGGGATACCCATTTTCTGCAGGTGAAGACGTGTGAGAAGAATTAAGGGCTTGAAAGCCCATTTTAATGGGATTGTTCTATGGTGATGGAGGCCTGGGTGTGGGCTAATTGTGGGACTGATTGTAGGGACATTCTACATGCATATTGGAGGGTAAATTGAGGACTTATTATGAGGGTCATTGGGGAGCAAATGTGCCTCTCATAGATGGCATGATTTGTGTACAATGTACAAACTAACCGAATCCAGTTGATGTTGGACCTGGGCTATGCATCCTTTTGACTTAAATGAAATTAATTACCCAACCATACATCACCTGGAGTTCGAGTAGAGTTGTTAGGTACACAAGTTGCCATCATTGACCTAGGCATGGCTTGTAAATCTTCCTTGGCCTTCGGGTTTGCATACTTCGCATTGTTATTACATTGTTTATGACTTTTTAGCGTTTGTACCCTGTATTGGTATTGTATGGACTGTGTTGAGGCTTGGCTTGGTGTTTGGGATACCGGAGGACTACTCATTGTGGGTATGGATTTATGGTTGTGGACCGGATTATGTTGTGGAGTAGTTCCTCAATATTTGTATGGTATGGTATGTTTGGATTTAGCCAGCCCTTCACATTTGACTTAGGAACCTTGTCCGCGCACCACTAAGTTGGCCTATGTGTGGGTTGCGTTGGATCGGGGTTTTCTGGACGACTGCAGATCGATATTGGTATGGTACAAATGTACTTTCTGATTCTGGACTGGGTGTGATGCACCCTATGGCGGCTTGACCAACCGTTCTGGACGGGGCCTTGTGCTCTATGACTCTGGACCGGGTGTGATGCACCCTATGGCGGACTGATCCACCGTTCTGGACAGGATGCCTAGCATCCGAAGACGATTTGGGCCACCGTATTCTGGGCCGGGTTTTACTCGGATATTGGCTTATGTGGTTGTGCGTAATTGTGTAGCTATGGATTAGGATTCCATTCTTTCTTATGCCTTTATTGTTCATCACTCTTATGATCATATATGTCTTTATTCCGTTTTGACATTGTATGTTATTGTGGTTTATGTTTATTCACTTGCCATCTACCGTTGTAGACTGATGTTGTAGTATTTGGTGCATAGGTACCGAGTCCTACCACCCCGAGGCGACGGAGGAGGGTGAAGCGCTACAAGCGCTTGAGCCAGGTGCTGAGTCCGAGTGGGGTGCATATGATGGATATGGATCCATCTAGACCTGCACGCGAGTGACTAACATATTTTGAGATCTTAATGCTTTTCATTATTATTCTTTTGGCAGCCTAAGTTTTTGGTGGGCTTGCATTTAACATATTTGGTATAAACTTTTAAACTTTGAACTCAAATTCTAAACTTTACACCCCTTTTTATGTGCAATACTCTGATTATTTTGATAATGCCAACTGCTAGATATTGCTTCCGCAGGTATTTGTGTTGTTATGAAATGTTAAACTCACCGCGGACTAAAGATCCTGTGGTAAATTGATTAGGAGCCATGTGTTATGATGATTACAGGAAAAAAAAATTATTGGCCCTAATCTCACGAAACCCCAGGTTAATATTGGGGGGGTCGTGACAGTTGGTATCAGAGACTTGCATGTTTCTAGGAAATAAAAATGGATAGAAACAATAGGACGCGTGTGAGGATTTCGTTTTTTCGTTAAATGGATTTTACCTGCTTTGTGTGTAAAGTCTATAGAGTTGCTTTCTAGCATAGGTTTGATAGGTATCTAACCTTCCCAGTTCTTTTGTAGACTATGGCTCATCAGGGGCGCCGGTCCCAGGATAACAATGGGGATGATTTTAATTCCTTAGATCCGCGCTTTAATCAGTTACTCCAAGATCTTGTCCAAGCTCAGAATGCTCATACCGCACAGATGAGAGCCTTAGAGGCAGAAAGGGCTGCAGAAAGACAGCAAGCTAGAGAGGAAAGAGCTGCTGATCAGGCTAGAGCTGATGAAGACAAGGTTGTTTTTCAATCTCAATTACTAGCCGCCGCTGAAAGAGCCAGAGAGCCAATTCAGGTCATTCTACCACCCAAAGAAGTTGATCCAAATGACTTGTTTGAAAAATTCAGCAAGAGGTTCCCACCTGAGTTTGATAGTTCAGGGGACCCAATGTATGCAGACGAATTCATAGCACAATTAGAGAAGATTTTTGCTGTTTTCAGGTGTACTCAAAAGCAACAAGTTGAGTTAGCTGCCTACCGGCTTAGTGGGATTGCTCGCCAATGGTGGGATACTGAGAAAGCTGTAATTCATGCAGACACAGTGGTAGAGGCTGAGGCATGGGGAACTTTCTTGAAAGAGTTCCTTGACAAGTTCGTTCCAGAATACTTGAGAGATCAGTGGAGGAAAGATTTTCAGAACCTAACGCAGGGCACCATGACAGTTCAAGAATATGAGTACCAGTTTATTAAGCTATCTCGTTACGCTCCCACGCTTATCACACCAACAGCGGAGAAGATCAGGAGGTTTGTTGATGGCTTGTTCGGAGACCTTACAATGATGATGGGGCGCCAGCAGAGGGAAGTTTTTGCAGAAACAGTGAAGGATGCATATTGGGCAGAAGGACAACTTAAAAAGAGAATAGCAGAATTGACTCTTTTGGGCCAACGTTGGCCAGGGCAGCCGCAATATCAATCTAAGCAACCTTCAGGACAGAGTCAGCATAAGAAACAGAAATTTCAATCTCAGAGTTCCAATAGTCATAGTTTCAGCAGTCAAAGATATCAGTGTGAGAGATGCGGGAACAATCACCCAGACGGAGAAATGCCATTGGGAGACAGGGAGTTGCTTTAAATGTGGGCATACCGGGCATAGAGCTCGTGAGTGCCCCACCACTAACAGTAGTGCGCTTTCAACAGCACAGTCTGCAGCACCTCGAGCTCCTGTGCAGCAGCAACCTTGGAGGCCAGCACACCAGCCCTACCAGCAGCCACCTCGGGCCCCGCAGCAACAGCAATCTCGACCACCTACACCACAGGGATCGCAGTTTAGGGGATTCGCCCCTCAGCATTAGCAGTTCAAGCCAACAATACAGCATGGTCAGGGACAGTTTAGGGGCCAGCAAAGCCAGCAACAATAAAAAAGTCAGCAGCGACCTCAAAAGACAGCACCAATTCAGCAATCCAGGCCACAACAGACGGGTCGAGTTTATGCACTGACGCATGAGGATGCAGATGCCTCCGTAGACGTGGTGGAAGGTATACTTCTCATCTCCAACGTAGAGGCTATTATATTTGATCCTGGCTCCACTCATTCGTTTGTATCTCATGCATTCGCTAAATGTTTGCAAGGAGAGGTAGCTCGGTTAGATTTTAACCTTGTGGTTAGTACACCTGTGGGTGGACAAGTCAAGTGTCACCAATATTTTTCGGGTATCCGAGTTCAAATTGGAGAATTTGTTTTACCCGCAGACCTTATTATCCTCATGATGAATGACTTTGACGTCATATTGGGCATGGATTGGTTATCTACCTATAGAGCGATAATGAATTGTTATTCCAAGACAGTGAAGTTGCAGGTTAATTCAGATATTGTTGAGTTTCTTGGGCAGCGCAAACAGATGCATGCGAGTAAAATATCAGCCTTGAGGGCAGATAGTTTGTTGAGGAGTGGTTGTGGAGGATACTTGGCGTTTATCACGGAGGATAAACAGTCCAAAGAGGTGGAGGATATACCCAGATACCGGTAGTTTGTGAGTTCCCGGATGTATTTCCAGAGGAGATTCCAGGCTTACCACCAATTAGAGAGGTTGACTTCACGATCGAGCTAGTTCCGGGGACAGCGCCGATCTCGAAAGCTCCATACAGAATGGCACCAGCAGAACTGAGGGAATTGAAAATTCAGTTGCAAGACTTGTTGGATAAAGGCTTTATAAGGCCTAGTGTGTCACCATGGCGAGCACCAGTACTCTTTGTGAAGAAGAAAGACGGTTCTATGAGGATGTGCATTGATTATAGGCAACTGAATCAGGTCACGATCAAGAATAAATATCCACTCCCTAGGATAGATGAGTTGTTTGATCAGCTTCAGGGAGCTGAATTCTTTTCGAAGATTGACTTGAGATCAGGCTATCATCAGCTCAGGGTTAGAGAGCAGGACATTCAGAAGATAGCATTGAGGACTAGATATGGCCACTATGAGTTTCTAGTGATGCCTTTTGGATTGACGAATGCTCCTGGAGTCTTCATGGCATTGATGAACAAGATCTTCGCTCCATTTCTTGATCAGTTTACGGTTGTGTTTATAGATGATGTGTTGGTTTATTCCAAGTCTCGAGAGGAGCATGAGCAACATTTGAGGACAGCATTGCAAACATTGAGGAATCATCAACTTTATGCCAAACTAAGCAAGTGTGAATTTTGGTTGGAGCAAGTGGTTTTCTTGGGTCATATTATCAGCAAGGAAGGCTTAGCAGTGGATCCCACAAAGATAGATGCAGTGGTTAAGTGGAAAAGTCCGACGTCAGTGTCTGAGATCCGTAGTTTCTTGGGTTTGGCTGGTTATTATAGGAGGTTCGTGAAAGGATTTTCTACAATTGCAGCACCACTGACTAAGTTGACACGAAAAGATGTACCTTTTGTATGGACTGAGGAGTGCGAGGTTAGCTTTCAGGAGTTGAAGAGCAAACTAACTACAGCTCCAGTGTTAACACTTCCTACAAAGGATGGCAAATTTGTGATCTACACAGATGCTTCAGGAGTTGGATTGGGTTGTGTACTTATGCAAGATGAAAAAGTGGTGGCCTATGGGTCCAGACAACTTAAGGAACATGAGAAAAAGTATGCTACTCATGATCTTGAGCTTGCAGCAGTGGTTTTCGCTTTGAAGATGTGGCGACACTACTTGTACGGGGAGAAGTTTGAGGTTCACTCGGATCACCGCAGTCTCCAGTACTTGTTTACACAGCCAGAGCTTAACATGAGGCAAACTCGGTGGATGGAATACATAAAAGATTTTGACTTTCCGATCAAATATCACCCCGGGAAAGCAAATGTAGTGGCTGATGCATTAAGCAGAAGAGCAGCGACCAATGCATGCATGAGAGTTGAGTGGTCATGGGCAGAGATTTTCTTGGATATGGGAGTAGATTTGCAGCCATCCGGTGTTAAGGTTCTATTGGCCAGCATGTTTGTTTGGGAACCAGAAATTTTGAGCAGGATTAAGAACAGGCAGTCAGAGGATCCAGAGTTAGTTAGAGTGATTGAACAGATTGATAGCAGGCCAGACTTCAGATTGATAGAGGGTGTTTTGTATTTTCAGGATAGATTGTGTGTGCCAAACATAGAAGAGCTAAAGAATGAGATATTGACAGAGGCGCATCATTCTCGTTTCACCATTCACCCAGGTAGCATGAAGATGTATCAGAATCTGCGTAGCTATTATTGGTGGAACAACATGAAAAAGGAAATTGCAAGGTTTGTTTCAAGGTGCTTAGTATGCCAGCAGGTCAAGGCAGAGCACAAGAGACCCCCAGGACTTTTGAAACAGTTGGCAGTTCCGGATTGGAAATGGGAGCATATTACGATGGACTTTATCTTAGGATTGCCACCGATGCATAATAAGGACAGTATTTGGGTCATAGTTGATAGATTGACCAAAGTTGCTCACTTTCTTCCTATGAGCCTAAAAACACCAAGGGACGAGTTGGCTAAGATGTATCTGGATGAAATCGTCAGGTTGCACGGTGTTCCAGTCTCAATTGTCTCAGACAGAGATCCGAGGTTTCTAGGCAAGTTTTGGACTAGGCTTCAGAATGCTTTGGGTACTACTTTGAGCTTCAGCACTGCATATCATCCTCAGACAGATGGACAGACAGAGAGGACCAATCAGACATTGGAGGATATGTTACGAGCTTGTGTATTGGATTTTGGGAAAGATTGGCCGAAAAGTCTTCCCTTATGTGAATTTGCTTATAACAATAGCTATCACTCCAGCATTGGCATGGCACCTTTCGAAGCTTTGTACGGGCGTAGATGCAGGACTCCGATATGTTGGGAAGAGGTTGGTGTTAGGAGTTTCCACGGTCCTTCCATTGTCAGCGATACCAGTGAGAAAGTGAAGCAAATTCATGATCGATTGAAAGTGGCCAGGAGCAGACAGAAGAGTTTTGCTGATTTGAAGAGAAGAGATCTTGAGTTTGAGGTTGGTGACCATGTATTTCTAAAGGTGTCACCTATTAGAGGAACGTTGAGATTTGGACAGAAGGGCAAATTGTCTCGTAGATTCGTCGGCCCTTTTGAGATCTTAGAGAGAGTGGGGGAAGTTGCCTACAGATTGGCTCTTCCAGCAGAGTTGGCAGGGGTTCACAATGTCTTCCATATCTCGATGTTGAAGAAATATGTAGCAGATCCTTCGCATGTTCTTCAGTATGAGCCACTAGAACTTCAGCCAGATGCTACTTATGTGGAGCGACCTTTGCAGATCCTAGATACGAAGGAGCAGATTTTGAGGACGTGGACGATTCCCTAGGTGAAGGTTCATTGGGAACACCACAGTCCAAGGGAAGCCACTTGGGAGCTTAGAGACCAAGTTAAGAGCCAGTACCCGGATCTTCTTCCAGAGGTACGTTAGGCATTTGGAGGACCAAATGTCCTAAGGGGGAAGGAATGTAACGTTCCGCACCTTAATTATACTATTATTATAGATTAAGTTGTATTATAGCTAAATAAGCCATTAGAGTCTAAGCGTGTCCGTTTTAGCATTAGGATCGTGTGTGCGCAGTTTTATTGGGTTTCGAGTCTGTCTAAACTTCGTAGGGGGTAGTTACTAATTTTAGGAAGTGTAGAGGCCTTTTTCGTAGCTTTTGCAAATTGTGAGGTTTGGGCTCATGGGGTAGCTCTCCTAATTCCATTAGCCTTATCCTTTTATCTGAACCGATTTAGACCCATCTTGTCTACCAAATACCTCATTTTCTAAAATTAAGCCTTTTTATGGAAAAATACCCAAAAACCCATTAAAATAGGACAAAATTTCTCTTCCTCGAAACCATGCCAATAGTATAGTCATTGGGAAGCTAATTTTATTTCATGAACAGTGGCGCTGACAGTGACTCAATCCGACTTATGGTTCACAAGTTATGGACAAAACAAGTTTTAGCCAAGTTATTAATATGAGTGGCAGTTTTGTAATTTTACTTAAATTCCCAACCCATTTCCTTTCTCACTCGTTTCACTCCCCCCCCCCCCCCCCATCTAGAGACGAACCTCTCTCCTCCCTGTTCTTTCTTTTCTTTTCATTCTCTTTTCTCTCTTCACTCTCATTTCTGATCTCTCACTCCCTCTCACCAAACAGCAAGCTCATCTCGCCTCTCCACTCTCGATCTCGATCACCCACCCAAGATTCGGACTCCCCCTTGTCTGGCAACCACCACCACCACCCACTCCCTCTTCCCTTCTTTCCTTCTTTTTCTATTTTCCTTATTTCCCCCTTTTCCCATTTCCTTCCTTCTTGCTGCCACCGCCGGGATCCACGCCTACCGCCGCCACCGGAGCTTCTCCTTCTCCTTCCATCTTCCTCCTCAAGGTGTCATCTTCCCAAGGAACCCATTTTCCAAGTTTTCCCCCAAACCAAACAACCCTAGGTAAGGTTTTCCTCCCCCATAAACTAGGTCATTAGAGTTTTAACTAAAATAGATTTTTGGCATGCTCATTAGCTTCTCTTAATCATTTTTGTATGTTTGATTTGAGTTGGGTTTGGATTTTCTTGTGTTTGAGCTTCTTTGGGGTTTCTTTGGTGAGCAAGGCATACCCTATTTTACCCTCTTCATCTAAGGCAAGTGGATTAACATATTTCAATAATGATGTGCAAGTATATTTGATTGATTCTAGCATTCTATTGTCAATTGTACACCCTTTTGCTCATTTTGGGTTTTATGTTAAAAATGCTAGATTTATGTGTGGTCATGTGTGTGATGGATTGGTATGTTGGAGGTGATTTAAATGTGCTAAGTGAAGGGGTGGGATACCCATTTTCTGCAGGTTAAGATGTGTGAGAAGAATTAAGGGCTTGATGGTATGTTGGAGGTGATTTAAATGTGCTAAATGAAGGGGTGGGATACCCATTTTCTGCAGGTGAAGACGTGTGAGAAGAATTAAGGGCTTGAAAGCCCATTTTAATGGGATTGTTCTATGGTGATGGAGGCCCGGGTGTGGGCTAATTGTGGGACTGATTGTAGGGACATTCTACATGCATATTGGAGGGTAAATTGAGGACTTATTATGAGGGTCATTGGGGAGCAAATGTACCTCTCATAGATGGTATGATTTGTGTACAATGTACAAACTAATCGAATCCAGTTGATGTTGGACCTGGGCTATGCATCCTTTTGACTTAAATGAAATTAATTACCCAACCATACATCACCTGGAGTTCGAGTAGAGTTGTTAGGTACACAAGTTGCCATCATTGACCTAGGCATGGCTTGTAAATCTTCCTTGGCCTTCGGGTTTGCATACTTCGCATTGTTATTACATTGTTTATGACTTTTTAGCGATTGTACCCTGTATTGGTATTGTATGGACTGTGTTGAGGCTTGGCTTGGTGTTTGGGATACCGGAGGACTACTCATTGTGGGTATGGATTTATGGTTGTGGACCGGATTATGTTGTGGAGTAGTTCCTCAATATTTGTATGGTATGGTATGTTTGGATTTAGCCAGCCCTTCACATTTGACTTAGGAACCTTGTCCGCGCACCACTAAGTCGGCCTATGTGTGGGTTGCGTTGGATCGGGGTTTTCTGGACGACTGCAGATCGATATTGGTATGGTACAAATGTACTTTCTGATTCTGGACTGGGTGTGATGCACCCTATGGCGGCTTGACCAACCGTTCTGGACGGGGCCTTGTGCTCTATGACTCTGGACTGGGTGTGATGCACCCTATGGCGGACTGATCCACCGTTCTGGACAGGATGCCTAGCATCCGAAGACGATTTGGGCCACCGTATTCTAGGCCGGGTTTTACTCGGATATTGGCTTATGTGGTTGTGCGTAATTGTGTAGCTATGGATTAGGATTCCATTCTTTCTTATGCCTTTATTGTTCATCACTCTTATGATCATATATGTCTTTATTCCATTTTGACATTGTATATTATTGTGGTTTATGTTTATTCACTTGCCATCTACCGTTGTAGACTGATGTTGTAGTATTTGGTGCATAGGTACCGAGTCCGACCACCACAAGGCGACGGAGGAGGGTGAAGCGCTACAAGCACTTGAGCCAAGTGCTGAGTCCGAGTGGGGTGCAAATGATGGATATGGATCCATCTAGACCTACGCGAGTGACTAACATATTTTGAGATCTTAATGCTTTTCATTATTATTCTTTTGGCAGCCTAAGTTTTTGGTGGGCTTGCATTTAACATATTTGGTATAAACTTTTAAACTTTGAACTCAAATTCTAAACTTTACACCCCTTTTTATGTGCAATACTCTGATTATTTTGATAATGCCAACTGCTAGATATTGCTTCCGCAGGTATTTGTGTTGTTATGAAATGTTAAACTCACTGCGGACTAAAGATCCTATGGTAAATTGATTAGGAGCCATGTGTCATGATGATTACAGGAAAAAAAAAATTATTGGCCCTAATCTCACGAAACCCCAGGTTAATATTGGGGGGGGTTGTGACACCCGCCCTCACCCAGCGCCCAGCAAACTGCCCGACGTGCCCAGCGGGCAGCACAATGACTTGCCCGACATGCTCGCCCGCACAAAAGGGGCTGCCAAAACCAATTTCCCGCCCGGTTGGAACAAATGGCCGCGACCGATGGAATGCACGCTGCGCGCCCGCCCGCCACGGTGGGCACGTCCAACAAACCGAAGGACCGACCGTGGCCGTTCCTTACACGATAGCCACCGCACACTGTATAGTAGGGGCTACGGAAATTGATTCCTCACGCGCAGGGTATAAACGGCCAGAAATGAGTACAGGTAGGCGCCGGGCGCCCGCCCTCACCTAGCGCCCAGCAAACTGCCCGACGTGCCCAGCAGGCATCACAACAACATGCCCGACGTGCCCGGCTGCACAGGAGGGGCTGCCAAAACCGATTTCCCACCCGGTTGGAACAAATGGCCGCGACCGATGGAAGGCACAATGCGCGCGCGCCCGCCACGGTGGGCACGTCCAACAAACCGAAGGACCGACCGGAGCCGTTCCTTACCCGATAGGCACCGAACATTGTATAGTAGGGGCTACGGAAATTGTTTCCTCACGCGCGGGGTATAAACGGCCAGAAATGAGTACAGGCAGGTGCCGGGCGCCCGCCCTCACCCAGCGCCCAGCAAACTGCCCGACGTGCCCAGCAGGCGTCACAACAACTTGCCCGACGTGCCCGGCCGCACAGGAGGGGCTGCCAAGACCGATTTCCCACCCGGTTGGAACAAATGGCCGCGACCGATGGAAGGCACGCTGCGCGTGCGCCCGCCACGGTGGGCACGTCCAACAAACCGAAGGACCGACCGAAGTCGTTCCTTAGCCGATAGGCACCGCACATTGTATAGTAGGGGCTACGGAAATTGATTCCTCAAGCGCGGGGTATAAACGGCCAGAAATGAGTACAAGCAGGCGCCGGGCGCCCGCCCTCACCCGGCGCCCTGCAAACTGCCCGATGTACCCAGCGGGCAGCACAACAACTTGCCCGACGTGCTCTCCCGCACAGATGGGGCTGCCAAAACCGAGAATTGAGGATAGGCACGTGACGTGCGCATGTCTGCCTGCACGGGTGGGGCGAGCCTCAAGACGGCCATGCCAGCATCGCCACTAAACCGACTTGCCCGGCACTGCATATGAGGGGCTGCCAGAACCGATTTCCCACCACGTTGGAACAGTGGCCGCGACCGATGAAAGGCACGTGCCCGCCACGGTGGGCACGTGCGACAAACCGAAGGACCGACCGGAGTCGTTCCTTAGCCAACTCGCGCCGCACGATTTTTTATGGGAGGGGCTACCGAAATTGATTCCTCACGCGCGGGGTATACTCTCCCAGAATTTAGGATAGGCACGCGCCGTGCGCACGTCCGCCACCGTGGGCAGCGCGAACCTCTCGGCAGGAATACCAGCATCGCTTTTTAGCCGACATGCCCGGCGCAGCATCTGAGGGGCTGCCAAAACCGGTTTCCCACCATGTTGGGACGGAGGCCTCGACCGATGAAAGGCACTCGCGGCGCTGGCCCGCCACGGTGGGCACATCCGACAGACCAAAGGACCGACCGCAGTGGCTCCTTAGCCAACTCAAACCGCAGAATGTATAGGTGGGGCTACCGAATTTGATTCCTCGCGCACAGGGTATAAACGCCCAGGATTGAGGATATGCA
>JASUAD010000022.1:467500-482500 GCA_037013555.1 Sextonia rubra | reverse complement strand
CAACACAGCACAGTCGCACGGCGCCCCAAAGCCCAACTTTGTGCTCGCTGCAACAAGGGGCCAGCGAAGACGCAGATGGATCAAGAGGAGGCAACGCACGACCGGCCGCTGCGCACGAAGGGACAAACTCAAGAGGGGGAGAGGATGGGGGAGGGACTGCGGAAAATAAACCCCCACGACCGGGGTAAGAACCTGACGGCCTGACCAGCTTACTCACCCGGCCAACATGCACGGCACGACGTAAGAGGGCCTGCCAAATCTAATTTCCCACCAACTTGGAACAAAAGGTAGGGACCGAGGCTAGGCACGCTGTGCGCGCTTGCCAGCAGCCATTTGCACATCTAACTGCCCAGCGGCCTGACCGGCACAACCATACTTACCCGACATGCACGACCCAACGCATGGGGGTCCGCCAAATCTGATCGCCCACAAACGCGAAACAAAAGGCCGGGACCGATGCCATGCACGCGGCGCGCACCCGACAACAGAGGCAGAGCACGCTACGCTCGCCCAACAGCAGCCAACTGCACGGCCGACAGCCCAACGGCCTGAACCATATCCTTACCTAGCCCACATGCACAGGCATCGAATGAGGGCCGGCCAAATATTATTGCCCGCCAACTCGGAACAAAAGGGCGGGACTGATCCTAGGCAAGCAGCGCGCACCCGACAGCAGCCATCAGCATAGCTAACTACCCAGCGGCCTGGCCGGCATCCTCACTTAGCCAACACGCACGGCCCAACGCATGAGGGTCAGCCAAATCTGATTTCCCGCAAACTCGGAACAAAAGGCCGAGACGGAGGCAGAGCTTGCTGCGCGGGCCAGACAGCAGCCATGTGCACGGCTGACTGCCCAACGGCCTGCCCACCTTGGTAAAACAGGCCGGGACCGATGCCAGGCACGCAGCGCGCTCCTAACAGCACCCATTTCACGGCTAACTGCCCAGCGGCCCAACCGACATCCTTACCCAACCGACGTGCACGGCCCAACACATGAGGGTCTGCCCAATCTGATTTCCCACAAACTCGGAACAAACGGCCAGGACAGAGGCTGAGCACGCTGCGCGCGCTCGACAGCAGCCATGTGCACGGCTGACTGCCCAACGGCCTGACCCGCAACCTTACCTAGCCAACATGCACCGGGCATCGAATGAGGGTTCGCCAAATCTTATTTCCCGCCAACTTGGAACAAAAGGCAGGGACCGATGACAGGCACGCAGCGCGCCCACGACAGCCACCATCTGCATGGCTAGCTGCCCAGCGGCTTGGACGGCATCCTTACCTACCCAACGCGCACGGCCCAACGCATGAGGGTCAGCCGAGCCTGATTTCCCGCAAACTCGGAACAAAAGGCCAGGACGAAGGCGGAGCATGCTGCGCACGCCAGGCAACAGCCATGCGCACGGCTGGCTGCCCGATGGCCTGCCCCGCATCCCTACGCATCCAACATGCACCGGGCAACGAATGAGGTTCCACCAATCTGATTTCCCACCACCTGGGAATAGCAGGCCAGGACCGATGCCAGGCACGCAGCGCGCCTCCGACAGCACCCATCTGCATAGCTAACTGCCCAGCGGCCTGACCGACATCCTCGCTCAACCAACCTACACGGCCCAACGAATGAGGGTCTGCCCAATCTGATTTCCCACGAACTCGGAACAAAAGGCCAGGACAGAGGCAGAGCACGCTGTGCGCGCCCGACAGCAGCCGTGTGCACGGCTGACTGCCCAACGGCCTGACCCGCAATCTTACCTTGCCAACATGCACCGGGCATCGAATTAGGGTCGGCCAAAGCTTATTTCCCACCTACTCGGAACAAAAGGCCGGGACCGATGACGGGCACGCAGCGAGCCCCCGGCAGCCGCCATCTGCATGGCAAACTGCCCAGCGGCCTGGCCGGCTCCCTCACATAGCCAACGTGCACGGCCCAAAGCATGAGGGTCAGCCAAATCTGATTTCCCACAAACTCGGAACAAAAGGCCAGGACGGTGGCAGAGCATGTTGCGCGCCAGACAGCAGCCATGTGCACGGCTGACTGCCCAACGGCCTGCCCACCTTGGAAAAACAGGTCGGGAACGATGCCAGGCACGCAGCGCGCTCCCGACAGCACCCATCTTCACAGCTAGCTGCCCAGCGGCCAGACCGACATCCTTACTCAACCGACCTGCACGGCCCAACGCATGGGCGTCAGCCCAATCTGATTTCCCACTAACTCGGAACCAAAGGCCGGGACAGAGGCAGGGCACGCTGCGCTCGCCCAACTGCAGCCATGTGCACGGCTGACTGCCCAACGGCCTGACCCGCATCCTTACCCAACCAACATGCACCGGGCAACGATTGAGGGTCTGCCAAATCTGATTTCCCGCCAACTCGGGACAAAAGGCCAGGACCGATGACGGGCAAGCACCGCGCCCCCGACAGCCACCATCTGAATGGCTAGCTGCCTAGTGGCCTGGCCGGCATCCTCACCTACCCAACGCGCGCGGCCCAACGCATGAAGGTCAGCTGAGTCTGATATCCCACAAACTCGGAACAAAGGGCCAGGACGGAAGCCGAGCATGCTGCGCGCGCCAGGCAGCAGCCATGCGCATGGCTGACTGCCCAACGGCCTGCCCCGCATCCCTACCCTTCCAACATGCACCAGGCAACGAATGGGGGTCTGCCAAATCTAATTTCCCACCACCTTGGAACAAAGGCCGGGACCGATGCCAGGCACTCAGCGCACGCCCGACAGCAGCCGATGAGGGTCTGCCAAAGCTGTTTTCCCACCTCCTTGGAACAAAAGGCCAGGACCGATGCCAGGCACGCAGCGCGCGGCCAACAGCAGCCATCTACATAGCCAACTGCCTAGCAGCCTGACCGACATCCTTACCCAGCCTACACGACCCAAACGCATGAGGGTCGGCCCAATCTGATTTCCCACAAACTCGGAACAAACGGCTGCGACAGAGGCAGAGCACGCTGCGTGCGCCCCACTGCAGCCTTCGCACGGCTGACTGCCCAACAGCCGGACCCGCAACCTATACCTGTCCAACATGAATCAGGCATCGAATGAGGGTCTGCCAAAATCTTATTTCCCACCAAGACGGAACAAAGGGCCGAAACCGATGACAGGCACGCAGCTGGCGACCGACCGCAGCCATCTGCACGGCTAACTGCCCAGAGGCCTTGTCGGCTTCCTTACTAACCCAACATGCGCGGCCCAACACATGAGGGTCTGCCAAATTTGATTTCCCACAAAGTTGGAACAAGAGGCCGGGACAGACGCAGAGCATGCTGCGCGCACGACCGCAACAATGTGCACGGTTGACTGCCCAACGGCCTGACGCGCATCCTTACCTAGCCCACATGGACCGGGCAACGAATGAGGGTCTGCCAAATCTGATTTCTCACCACCTTGGAACAAAAGGCCGGGACCGATGACTGGCACGCAACGCGCGCCCAACTGCAGCCACCTGCATAGCTGACTGCCCAACGGCCAGGCAGACATCCTTACTCACACAACGTGCACAGCCTAATGCAGGCGGGCCAGCCAAATCGGATTTCCCACAAACTCGGAACCAAAGGCCGCGACAGAGGTGGCGCACGCTGCGCGTACCCAGTGGCCTCGATGGCATTCCTCACTACTTCATGCCAAATCTGATTTCCCACAAACTCGGAACCAAAAGCCGGGACAGAGGCAGGGCACGCTGCGCTCGCCCAACTGCAGCCATGTGCACGGCTGACTGCCCAACGGCCTGACCCGTATCCGTACCCGGCCAACATGCACCGGGCAACGATTGAGGGTCTGCCAAATCTGATTTCCCACCACCTCGGAACAAAAGGCCAGGATCGATGCCAGGCACGCAGCGCGCCAGACAGCAGCAATCTGCACAGCTAATAGCCCAGCGGCTAGACCAACATCCTTACTCGCCCCACATGCACGCCCCAATGCATGGGGATATGCCAAATCTGATTTCCCACGTATTCGGAACCGAAGGCCGGTACACGGGCAGAGTAGGCTGCGTGCGCCTAGCGGCCACTGACAGCCCAACGGCATAACCATCATCCTTACTTAGCCAACACGCACGGGATACCGCATGGGGGCCTGCCATATCCGATTTTCAACCAGCTTGGAACAAAGGCCAGGAACCAACGCCGAGCACGCAGCGCGCGCGCGACAGCTGCCCGCCAAACGGCCCGCCTGGCACGCTGTGAACAATGCGGGAGGGGCTGCGGAAATTGATTCCCCACGCGCGGGGTATAAATGGCCAGAAACGAGTACAGGCAAGCCGCGCACGCTCGCCCGCACCCGGGCGCACAGCAAACTGCCCGACGTGGCCGACAGGCAGCGCAGTTTGCTGTGCACGTGGCTGCGGGCGGGCGAGCAGGGCTTGCCCGTACTCATTTCTAGCCGTTTATACTCCGCATGCACGGCCCAACGCACGAGGATCTGCCAAATCTGATTTCCCACATACTCGGAACCAAAGGCCGGGACACAGGCTGAGCACGCTGCGCGCGCCCAGCGGCCACTGACTGCCCAACGGCATGACCATCATCCAACACACACGGAGCACCGTATGGGGGCCTGCCATATCCGATTTCCGACCAGCTTGGAACAAAAGGCAGGAACCGAGGCTAGGCGCGCAGCGCGCGCGCGACAGCTGCCCTTGCAACGGCCCGACCAGCATGCTGCGAACAATGTGGGAGGGGCTGCGGAAATTGATTCCCCACGCGCGGGGTATAAACGGCCAGAAACCATTACAGGCAAGCCGCGCGCGCCCGCCCACACCCTGGCGCACAGAAAACTGCCCGACGTGGCCGACAGGCAGCGCAGTTTGCTGTGCGCGTTGCTCTGCGGGCTGGCGGGCAGGCGCGCGGGGATTGCCTGTACTGGTTTCTAGCCATTTATACCCCGCGCGTGGGGAATCAATTTCCGCAGCCCCCCAAACCCTATATAGTATAAAAACACGCCCGCGCGCGCCGCACCGCACTTAGCACTTGGCACTTGGCACTTAAAAATTTGAAAGCGAGCAACCGGGCAGCAGAGGCTAGGCGTGCAACCCGCACCTTTTTCCCCACGTGGAATCGGCAGCCTAGGCTAGCCAACGTGCCCAGCGCACCAGCAGAGGGTCCGCCAACTCGGACTTCACACCAACATAGGGCAAAGGGCCGGAACCGTGGCAGGGGACCCAGCGCACGCCCGCCCGCACCCACGCGCACGGCTGACTACCCAACGGCCTGCCCAGCATCCCCATTTAGCCAACAGGCACGGGGCAATGTATGAGGAACTGCCCAATCGGCTTTCCCACCAATTTTATGCAAAAGGCAGGGACCGAGGCTAGGCATGCAAACGGCGCGCTCGCCAGCAGCCCTGTGCACTGCTTACTGCCAAATCTGATTTCCCACCACCTTGGAACACGAGGCAGAGGCCGTTGCCAGGCACGCAGCCCGCCCAGCGCGCGCCCGCAGCGACATGGGGCAAAGGGCGGGAACCGTGGCAGGGCACCCAGCGCGCGCCCGCCCGCACCCACGAGCACGGCTGACTGCCCAACGGCCCGCCCAGCGTCCCCACTTAGCCAACAGGTACATTGCCCAACTGGCTTTCCCACCAATTTTATGCAAAAGGCAGGGCCGAGGCTTGGCACGCAGAGCGCGCGCCCGTCAGCAGCCCTGTGCACAGCTAACTGCCGAATCTGATTTCCCACCACCTTGGAACACAAGGCAGAGGCCGTTGCCAGGCACCCAGCCCGCCCAGCGCGTGCCTGCAACGACATGGGGCAAAGGGCCGGAACCATGACAAGGCACCCAGCGCGCGCCCGCCCGCACCCACGCGCACGGCTGACTGCCCAACGGCCTGCCCAGCGTCCCCACTTAGCCAACAGGCGCGGGGCAACGTATGAGGGCCTGCCCAACCGGCTTTCCCACCGATTTTACGTAAAAGGCAGGGACCGAGGCTAGGCACGCAGAGCGCGCGCCCGCCAGCAGCCCTGTGCACAGCTAACTGCCGAATCTGATTTCGCACCACCTTGGAACACGAGGCAGAGGCCGTCGCCAGGCACGCAGCCTGCCTTGCGCGCGCCCGCAGCGCGCGCCCAACAGCAGCCATCTGCCCAGCGGGAAGACAGGCGTTCTCCCTAACCGAACACGCACGGCCCACCGCATGAGGGCCTGCCAAATCAGATATCCCACAAAGTCGGAACAAAAGGCAGGGACAGAGGCAGAGCGCGCAGCGCGCGGCCGACAATAGACCTGCGCGCCACTGCCCGCCCAACGGCCCGACCGGCATGCCAAGAACAATGTGGGAGAGGCTACGGAAACTGATTCCCCACGCGCGGGGTATGAACGGCCAGAAATGAGTACAGGCAAGCACTGCGCCGCCGCCCGCACCCAGGCGCCCAGCAAACTGCCCGACGTGCCCAGCAGGCAGCACAGCAACGTGCCCGACACGCCCGCCCGCACATGACGGGCTGCCAGAACCGATTTCCTACATGGTTGGAACAAATGGCCGAAACCGATGGAAGGCACGCTGCGCGAGGGCCCGCCACGATAGGCGCGCCCAACAAACCGAAGGACCGACCGGGGTCGTTCTTTACCCAATAGGCACCGCACATAGTATAGGAGGGGCTACGGAAATTGATTCCTCGCGCGCGGGGTATAAACGGCCAGAAATGAGTACAGGCAAGCACCGCGCGCCCGCCCGCACCCAGGCGCCCAGCAAACCGCCCGAGGTGCCCAGCAGGCGGTACAGCAACGTGCCCGACGTGCCCGCCCGCACAAGAGGGATTGCTAGAACCGGTTTCCCACCCGGTTGGAACAAATGGCGGCGACCGATGGAAGCACGCTGTGCGCGCGCCTGCCACGGTGGGTACGGCCAACAAACCGGAGGACCGACCGTGGTCGTTCCTTACCCGATAGGCAACGCACACTGTGTAGGAGGGGCTACGGAAATTGGTTCCTCACGCGCGGGGTATAAACGTCCGAAAATGAGTACAGGCGGCCGCCCTCACCCAACGCCCAGCAAACTGCCCGACGTGCCCAGCAGGCATCACAACAACTTGCCCGACGTGCCCGGCCGCATAGGAGGGGCGGCCAAAACCGATTTCCCACCCGGTTGGTACAAATGGCTGCGACCGATGGAAGGCACGCTGCGCGCGCGCCGCCACGGTGGGCACGTCCAACAAACCGAAGGACCGACCGTGGTCGTTCCTTACCCGACAGGCACCGCACACTGTATAGTAGGGGCTACGGAAATTGATTCCTCACGCGCGGGGTATAAACGGCCAGAAATGAGTACAGGCGGCCGCCCTCACCCAACGCCCAGCAAACTGCCCGACGTGCCCAGCGAGTAGCACAATGACTTGCCCGACGTGCTCGCCCGCACAAAAGGGGCTGCCAAAACCGATTTCCCACCCGGTTGGAACAAATGGCCGCGGCCGATGGAATGCACGCTGCGCGCGCACCCGCCACGGTGGGAACGTCCAACAAACCGAAGGACCGACCGTGGTCGTTCCTTACCCGATAGCCACCGCACACTGTATAGTAGGGGCTGTGGAAATTGATTCCTCGCCCGTGGGGTATAAACGGCCAGAAATGAGTACAGGCAGGTGCCGGGCGCCCGCCCTCACCCAGCGCCCAGCAAACTGCCCGACGTGCCCAGCGGGCATCACAACAACTTGCCCGACGTGCCCGGCCGCACAGGAGGGGCTGCCAAAACCGATTTCCCACCCAGTTGGAACAAATGGCCGCGACCGATGGAATGCACGCCGCGCGCGCGCCCGCCACGGTGGGCACGTCCAACAAACCGAAGGACCGACCGTGGTCGTTCCTTACCCGATAGCCACCGCACATTGTATAGTAGGGGCTGCGGAAATTGATTCCTCACGCGCGAAGTATAAACGGCCAGAAATGAGTACAGGCAGGCGCTGGGCGCCCGCCCTCACCCAGCGCCCAGCAAACTGCCCGACGTGCCCAGCGGGCATCACAACAACTTGCCCGACGGGCCCGGCCGCACTGGAGGGGCTGCCAAAACCGATTTCCCACCCGGTTTGAACAAATGGCCGCGACCGATGGAAGGCACGCTACGCTCGCGCCCGCCACGGTGGGCACGTCCAACAAACCGAAGGACCGACCGGAGTCGTTCCTTAGCCGATAGGCACCGCAGATTGTATAATAGGGGCTACGGAAATTGATTCCTCACGCGCGGGGTATAAACGGCTAGAAATGAGTACAGGCAGGCGCCGGGCGCCCGCCCTCACCCGGCACCCTGGAAACTGCCCGACGTGCCTAGTGGGCAGCACAACAACTTGCCCGACGTGCTCGCCCGCACAGATGGGGCTGCCAAAACCAATTTCCCACCCGGTTGGAACAAATGGCCGCGACCGATGGAATGCACACTGCGCGTGCGACCGCGACGGTGGGCACGTCCAACAAAACGAAGGACCGACCGTGGTCGTTCCTTACCCGATAGGCACCGCACACAGTATAGTAGGGGCTACGGAAATTGATTTTTCACGCGGGGGGCATAAACAGCCAGAAATGAGTGCAGGATGGCGCCGGGCGCCCGCCCTCACCCAGCGCCCAGCGCCCAGTAACTGCCCGCCGTGCCCAGCGGGCAGCACAACGACTTGCCCGACGTGGTCGCCCCGCACAAAAGGGGCTGCCAAAACCGATTTCCCACCCGGTTGGACAAATGGACGCGACCGATGGAATGTACGCTGCGCGCGCGCCCGCCACGGTGGGCACGTCCAACAAACCGAAGGACCGACCGTGGTCGTTCCTTACCCGATAGGCAACGCACACAGTATAGTAGGGGCTACGGAAATTGATTTTTCACGCGGGGGGCATAAACGGCCAGAAATGAGTGCTGGCAGGCGCCGGGCGCCCGCCCTCACCTAGCGCCCAGCGCCCAGTAAACTGCCCGCCGTGCCCAGCGGGCAGCACAACGACTTGCCCGACGTGCTCGCCCGCACAAAAGGGGCTGCCAAAACCGATTTCCCACCCGGTTGGACAAATGGACGCGACCGATGGAATGTACGCTGCGCGCGCGCCCGCCACGGTGGGCACGTCCAACAAACCGAAGGACCGACCGTGGTCGTTCCTTACCCGATAGGCAACGCACACAGTATAGTAGGGGCTACGGAAATTGATTTTTCACGCGGGGGGCATAAACGGCCAGAAATGAGTGCTGGCAGGCGCCGGGCGCCCGCCCTCACCTAGCGCCCAGCGCCCAGTAAACTGCCCGCCGTGCCCAGCGGGCAGCACAACGACTTGCCCGACGTGCTCGCCCGCACAAAAGGGGCTGCCAAAACCGATTTCCCACCTGGTTGGACAAATGGACGAGACCGATGGAATGTACGCTGCGCGCGCGCCCGCCACGGTGGGCACGTCCAACAAACCGAAGGACTGACCGTGGTCGTTCCTTGCCCGATAGCCACCGCACACTGTATAGTAGGGGCTATGGAAATTGATTCCTCACGAGCGGGGTATAAACGGCCAGAAATGAGTACCGGCAGGCGCCGGGCACCCGCCCTCACCCAGCGCCCAGCAAACTGCCCGACGTGCCCAGCGGGCATCACAACAACTTGCCCGACGTGCCCGTCCGCACAGGAGGGGCAGCCAAAACCGATTTCCCACCCGGTTGGAACAAACGGCTGTGACCGATGGAAGGCACGCTGCGCGCGCGCCCGCCACGGTGGGCACGTCCAACAAACCGAAGGACCGACCGGAGTCGTTCCATAGCCGATAGGCACCGCACATTGTATAGTCGGGGCTACGGAAATTGATTCCTCACGCGCGGGGTATAAACGGCCAGAAATGAGTACAGGCAGGCGCCGGCGCCCGCCCTCACTCGGCGCCCAGCAAACTGCCCGACGTGCCCAGCGGGCAGCACAACAACTTGCCCGACGTGCTCGCCCGCACAGATGGGGCTCCAAAACCGATTTCCCACCCGGTTGGAACAAATGGCCGTGACCGATGGAAGGCACGCTGCGCGCGCCCCTGCCACGGTGGGCACGTCCAACAAACCGAAGGACCGACCGGAGTCGTTCCTTAGCCGATAGGCACCGCACATTGTATAGTAGGGGCTACGGAAAATGATTCCTCACGCGCGGGGTATAAACGGCCAGAAATGAGTACAGCGCCCGCCCTCACCCGGCGCCCAGCAAACTGCCCGACGAGCCAAACGGGTAGCACAACAACTTGCCCGACGTGCTCGCCCGCACAAATGGGCCAGCCAAAACCGATTTCCCACCCGGTTGGAACAAATGGCCGCGACCGATGGAAGGCAAGCTGCGCTCGCGCCCGCCACGGTGGGCACGTCCAACAAACCGAAGGACCGACCGGAGTCGTTCCTTTGCCGATAGGCACCGCACACTGTATAGTAGGGGCTACGGAAATTGATTCCTCACACACGGGGTATAAACGGCCAGAAATGAGTACAGCGGGCGCCGGGCCCCCGCCCTCTCCCAGCGCCCAGCAAACTGCTCGACGTGCCCAGTGGGCAGCACAACGACTTGCCCGACGTGCTCGCCCGCACAAAAGGGCTTGCCAGAACCGATTTCCCACCCGGTTGGAACAAATGGCCGCGACCGATGGAAGGCACGCTGCGCGCGCCCCCGCCACGGTGGGCACGTCCAACAAACCGAAGGACCCACCGTGGTCGTTCCTTACCCGATAGCCACCGCACACTGTATAGTAGAGGCTACGGAAATTGATTCCTCACGCGCGGGGTATAAACGGCCAGAAATGAGTACAGGCAGGCGCCGGGCTCCCGCCCTCACCCAGCGCCCAGCAAACTGCCCGACGTGCCCAGCGGGCGTCACAACAACGTGCCCGACGTGCCCGGCCGCACAGGAGGGGATGCCAAAACCGATTTCCCACCCGATTGGAACAAATGGCCGCGACCGATAGAAGGCACGCTGCGCGCGCGCCCGCCACGGTGGGCACGTCCAACAAACCGAAGGACCGACTGGAGTCGTTCCTTAGCCGATAGGCACCGCACATTGTATAGTAGGGGCTACGGAAATTGATTCCTCACGCGCGGGGTATAAACGGCTAGAAATGAGTACAGGCAGGCGTCGGGCGCCCGCCCTCACCCGGTGCCCCGCAAACTGCCCGACGTGCCCAGCGGGCAGCACAACAACTTGCCCGACGTGCTCGCCCGCACAGATGGGGCTGCCAAAACCGATTTGCCACCCGGTTTGAACAATTGGCCGCGACCGATGGAATGCACACTGCGCGCGCGACCGCGACGATGGGCACGTCCAACAAACCGAAGGACCGACCGGGGTCGTTCCTTACCCGATAGGCACCGCACACAGTATAGTAGGGGCAACGGAAATTGATTTTTCACGCGGGGGGCATAAACGGCCAGAAATGAGTGCAGGTAGGCGCCGGGCGCCCGCCCTCATCCAGCGTCCAGCGCCCAGTAAACTTCCCGCCGAGCCCAGCGGGCAGCACAACGACTTGCCCGACGTGCTCGCCCGCACAAAAGGGGCTGCCAAAACCGATTTCCCACCCGGTTGGACAAATGGACGCGACCGATGGAATGTACGCTGCGCGCGCGCTCGGCACGGTGGGCATGTCCAACAAACCGAAGGACCGACCGGAGTCGTCCCTTAGCCGATAGGCACCGTACATTGGATAGTAGGGGCTACGGAAATTTATTCCTCACGCGCGTGGTATAAACGGCCAGAAATGAGTACAAGTAGGCGCTGGGTGCCCGCCCTCATCCGTTGCCCAGCAAACTGCCCGACGTGCCCAGCGGGCAGCACAATAACTTGCCCGACGTGCTCGCCCGAACAAATGGGGCTGCCAAAACCGATTTCACACCCGGTTGGAACAAATGGCCACGACCAATGGAAGACACGGTGCGCGCGCGCCCGCCACGGTGGGCACGTCCAACAAACCGAAGCACCGACCGGAGTCGTTCCTTTGCCGATAGGCACCGCACACTGTATAGTAGGGGCTACGAAAATTGATTCCTCACGCGCGGGGTATAAACGGCCAGAAATGAGTACGGCGCCCGCCCTCACCCAGCGCCAAGCGAACTGCCCGACGTGCCCAGCGGGCAGTACAACGACTTGCCCGAGGTGCTCGCCCGCACAAAAGGGGCTGCCAAAACCGATTTCCCACCTGGTTGGAACAAATGGCCGCGACCGATGGAATGCACGGTCCGCGCGCGCCCGCCACGGTGGGCACGTCTAACAAACCGGAGGACCGACCGTGGTCATTTCTTACCTGATAGCCTCCGCACACTGTATAGTAGGGGCTACGGAAATTGATTCCTCACGCGCGGGGTATAAATGGCCAGAAATGAGTACAGGCAGGCGCCGGGCACCCGCCCTCACCCAGCGCCCAGCAAACTGCCCGACGTGCCCAGCGGGCATCACAACAATGTGCCCGACGTGCCCGAGCGCACA
This sequence comes from Sextonia rubra, assembly GCA_037013555.1. Classification (NCBI taxonomy): domain Eukaryota; kingdom Viridiplantae; phylum Streptophyta; class Magnoliopsida; order Laurales; family Lauraceae; genus Sextonia; species Sextonia rubra. Next base: position 470,099 of record JASUAD010000022.1, on the reverse strand, counting down.
GGAGGGGCTGTCAAAACCGATTTCCCACCCGGTTGGAAGAAATGGTCGCTACCGATGGAAGGCACGCTGCGCGCGCGCCCGCCACGGTGGGCACGTCCAACAAACCAAAGGACCGACTGGAGTCATTCCTTGGCCGATAGGCACTGCACATTGTATAGTAGGGGCTACAGAAATTGATTCCTCACGCGCGGGGTATAAACGGCCAGAAATGAGTACAGGCAGGCGCCGGGCTCCCGCCCTCACCCGGCGCCCTGCAAACTGCCCGACGTGCCCAGCGGGCAGCACAACAACTTGCCCGACGTGCTCGCCCCCACAGATGGGCCTGCCAAAACCGATTTCCCACCCGGTTGGAACAAATGGCCGCGGCCGATGGAATGCACACTGCGCGCGCGACCGCGACGGTGGGCACGTCCAACAAACCGAAGGACCGACCGTGGTCGTTCCTTACCGGATAGGCACCGCACACAGTATAGTAGGGTCTACGGAAATTGATTTTTCACGCGCGGGGCATAAACGGCCAGAAATGAGTGCAGGCAGGCGCCGGGCGCCCGCCCTCACCCAGCGCCCAGCGCCCAGTAAACTGCCCGCCGTGCCCAGCGGGCAGCACAACTACTTGTCCGACGTGCTCGCCCGCACAAAAGGGGCTGCCAAAACCGATTTCCCACCCGGTTGGACAAATGGACGCGACCGATGGAATGTACGCTGCGCGCGCGCCCGCCACGGTGGGCACGTCCAACAAACCGAAGGACCGAACGTGGTCGTTCCTTGCCCGATAGCCACCGCACACTGTCTAGTAGGGGCTACGGAAATTGATTCCTTACGAGCGGGGTATAAACGGCCAGAAATGCGTACAGGCAGGCGCCGGGCACCCGCCCTCACCCAGCGCCCAGCAAACTGCCCAACGTGCCCAGCGGGCATCACAACAACTTGCCCGACGTGCCCGGCCGCACAGGAGGGGCAGCCAAAACCGATTTCCCACCCGGTTGGAACAAACGGCTGTGACCGATGGAAGGCACGCTGCGCGCGCGCCCGCCACGGTGGGCACATCCAACAAACCGAAGGACCGACCGGAGTCGTTCCTTAGCCGATAGGCACCGCACATTGTAAAGTGGAGGCTACGGAAATTGATTCCTCACGCACGGGGTATAAACGGCCAGAAATGCGTAGAGGCAGGCGCCGGGCGCCCGCCCTCACTCGGCGCCCAGCAAACTGCCCGACGTGCCCAGCGGGCAGCACAACAACTTGCCCGACGTGCTCGCCCGCACAGATGGGGCTGCCAAAAACGATTTCTCACCCGGTTGGAACAACTGGCCGCGACCGATGGAAGGCACGCTGCGCGCGCGCCCGCCACGGTGGGCACGTCCAACAAACCGAAGGACCGACCGGAGTCGTTGCTTTCCCGATAGGCTCCGCACACTGTATAGTAGGGGCTACGGAAATTGATTCCTCACGTGCGGGGTATAAACGGCCAGAAATGAGTACAGCGGGCGCCGGGCGCTCGCCCTCACCCAGCGCCCAGCAAACTGCCCGACGTGCCAGCGGGCAGCACAACGACTTGCCTGGCGTGCTCGCCCGCACAAGAGGGGCTGCCAAAACCGATTTCCCACCCGGTTGGAACAAATGGCCGCGATCGGTGGAAGGCACGCTGGGCGCGCGCTCGCCACGGTGGGCACGTCCAACAAACCGAAGGACCGACCGTGGTCGTTCCTTAGCCGATAGGCACCGCACACTGTATAGTAGGGGCTACTGAAATTGATTCCTCACGCGCGGGTTATAAATGGCCAGAAATGAGTACAGGCAGGCCCCGGGCGCCCGCCCTCACCCCTCGCCCTGGAAACTGCCCAACGTGCCCAGTGGGCAGCACAACAACTTGCCCGACGTGCTCGCCTGCACAGATGGGGCTGCCAAAACCGAGAGTTGAGGATAGGAATGTGACGTGCGCACGCCCGCCCACATGGGTGGGGCAAGCCTCACGACGGCCATGCCAGCATCGCCACTAAACCGACTTGCCCGGCACTGCATATGAGGGGCTGCCAGAACCGATTTCCCCCCACGTTGGAACAATGGCCGCGATCGATGAAAGGCACGCGCCCGCCACGGTGGGCACGTGCGACAAACCGAAGGACCGACCGGAGTCGTTCCTTAACCAACTCGCGCCGCACGATTTTTTATGGGAGGGGCTACCGAAATTGATTCCTCACGCGCGGGGTATACTCGCCCAGAATTTAGGATAGGCACGCGCCGTGCGCACGTCCGCCACCGTGGGCAGCGCGAACCTCCCGACAGGAATACCAGCATCGCTTTTTAGCCGACATGCCCGGCGCAGCATCTGAGTGGCTGCCAAAACCGATTTCCCACCATGTTGGGACGGAGGCCTCGACCGATGAAAGGCACTCGCGGCGCTGGCCCGCCACGGTGGGCACATCCGACAGACCAAAGGACCGACCGCAGTGGCTCCTTAGCCAACTCACGCTGCAGAATGTATAGGTGGGGCTACCGAATTTGATTCCTCGCGCACGGGGTAAAAATGCCCAGGTTTGAGGATATGCACGGGCCGTGAGCACGTCCGCCAGCGTGGGCAAGACGAACCGCCCGACCG
>JASUAD010000022.1:420000-460000 GCA_037013555.1 Sextonia rubra | reverse complement strand
AGCGAAGACGCAGATGGATCAAGAGGAGGCAACGCACGACCGGCCGCTGCACACGAAGGGACAAACTCAAGAGGGGGAGAGGATGGGGGAGGGACTGCGGAAAATAAACCCCCACGACCGGGGTAAGAACCTGACGGCCTGACCAGCTTACTCACCTGGCCAACATGCACGGCACGACGTAAGAGGGCCTGCTAAATCTAATTTCCCACCAACTTGGAACAAAAGGTAGGGACCGAGGCTAGGCACGCTGCGCGCGCCTGCCAGCAGCCATCTGCACAGCTAACTGCCCAGCGGCTTGACCGGCACAACCATACTTACCCGACATGCACGGCCCAACGCATGGGGGTCCGCCAAATCTGATCTCCCACAAACGCGGAACAAAAGGCCGAGACCGATGCCATGCATGCAGCGCGCACCCGACAACAGAGGCAGAGCACGCTACGCTCCCCCAACAGCAGCCAACCGCATGGCTGACAGCCCAACGGCCTGAACCGCATCCTTAACTAGCCCACATGCACGGGCATCGAATGAGGGCCTGCCCAATATTATTCCCCGCCAACTCGGATCAAAAGGGCGGGACTGATGCTAGGCAAGCAGCAAGCACCCGACAGCAGCCATCAGCATAGCTAACTACCCAGCGGCCTGGCCGGCATCCTCACTTAGCCAACACACACGGCCCAACGCATGAGGGTCAACCAAATCTGATTTCCCACAAACTCGGAATAAAAGGCCGGGACGGAGGCAGAGCTTGCTGCGCGCGCCAGACAGCAGCCATGTGCACAGCTGACTGCCCAACGGCCTGCCCACCTTGGTAAAACAGGCCGAGACCGATGCCAGGCACGCAGCGCGCGCCTGACAGCACCCATTTCACAGCTAACTGCCCAGCGGCCCAACCGACATCCTTACCCAACCGACCTGCACGGCCCAACGCATGAGGGTCTGTCCAATTTGATTTCCCACAAACTCGGAACAAAAGGCCAAGACAGAGGCTGAGCACGCTGCGCGCGCCCGACAGCAACCATGTGCACGGCCAACTGCCCAACGGCCTGACCCGCAACCTTACCAAGCCAACATGCACCGGGCATCGAATGAGGGTCCGCCAAATCTTATTTCCCGCCAATTCGGAACAAAAGGCCGGGACCGAGGATTGGCACGCAGCGCGCCCCCGACAGCCACCATTTGCATGGCTAGCTGCCCAGCGGCTTGGACGGCATCCTTACCTACCCAACGCGCACGGCCCAACGCATGAGGGTCAGCCGCGTCTGATTTCCCGCAAACTCGGAACAAAAGGCCAGGACGAAGGCAGAGCATGCTACGCGCGCCAGGCAGCAGCCATGCGCATGACTGGCTGCCCTACGGCCTGCCCCGCATCCCTACGCATCCAACATGCACCGGGCAACGAATGAGGTTCCGCCAAATCTGATTTCCCACCACCTTGGAACAGCAGGCTGGGACCGATGCCAAGCACGCAGCGCGCCCCCGACAGCACCCATCTGCACAGCTAACTGCCCAGCGGCCTGACCGACATCCTCACTCAACCAACCTACACGACCCAACGAATGAGGGTCTGCCCAATCTGATTTCCCACAAACTCGAAACAAAAGGCCAGGAGAGAGGCAGAGCACGCTGTGCGCGCCCGACAGCAGCCGTGTGCACGGCTGACTGCCCAACGGCCTGACTAGCAATCTTACCTTGCCAACATGCACCGGGCATCGAATTAGGGTCGGCCAAATCTTATTTCCCACCTACTCGGAACAAAAGGCCAGGACCGATGACGGGCACGCAGCGAGCCCCCGGCAGCCGCCATCTGCATGGCAAACTGCCCAGCGGCCTGGCCGGCTCCCTCACATAGCCAATGTGCACAGCCCAAAGCATGCGAGTCAGCCAAATCTGATTTCCCACAAACTCGGAACAAAAGGCCGGGACGGTGGCAGAGCATGTTGCGCGCCAGACAGCAGCCATGTGCACGGCTAACCGCCCAACGACCTGCCCACCTTGGAAAAATAGGCCGGGACCAATGCCAGGCACGCAACGCGCTCCCGACAGCACCCATCTTCACAGCTAGCTGCCCAGCGGCCAGGCCGACATCCTTACTCAACCAACCTGCACGGCCCAACGCATGGGCGTCTGCCCAATCTGATTTCCCACAAACTTGGAACCAAAGGCCGGGACAGAGGCAGGGCCCGCTGCGCTCGCCCAACTGCAGCCATGTGCACGGCTGACTCCCCGACGGTCTGACCCGCATCCTTACCCAGCCAACATGCACCAGGCAACGATTGAGGGTCTGCCAAATCTGATTTCCCACCAACGCGGGACAAAAGGCCAGGACCGATGACGGGCACGCACCGCGACCCCGACAGCCACCATCTGAATGGCTAGCTGCCCAGTGGCCTGGCCAGCATCGTTACCTACCCAACGCGTACGGCCCAACGAACGAGGGTCAGCCGAGTCTGATATCCCACAAACTCGGAACAAAGGGCCAGGACGGAAGCCGAGCATGCTGCGCGCACTAGGCAGCAGCCATGCGCATGGCTGACTGCCCAACGGCCTGCCCCAATCCCTACCCTTCCAACATGCACCAGGCAACGAATGGGGGTCTGCCAAATCTGATTTCCCACCACCTTGGAACAAAGGCCGGGACCGATGCCAGGCACGCAGCGCACGCCCGACAGCAGCCGATGAGGGTCTGCCAAAGCTGTTTTCCCACCTCCTTGGAACAAAAGGCCAGGACCGATGCCAGGCGCGCAGCGCGCGGCCAACAGCAGCCATCTGCACAGCCAACTGCCTAGCGGCCTGACCGACATCCTTACCCAGCCTACACGGCCCAAACGCATGAGGGTCGGCCCAATCTGATTTCCCACAAACTCGGAACAAACGACTGCGACAGAGGCAGAGCACGCTGCGTGCGCCCCACTGCAGCCTTCGCACGGCTGACTGCCCAACAGCCGGACCCGCAACCTATACCTATCCAACATGAATCAAGCACCGAATGAGGGTCTGCCAAAATCTTATTTCCCACCAAAACGGAACAAAGGGCCGAAACCGATGACAGGCACGCAGCTCGCGACCGACCGCAGCCATCTGCACGGCTAACAGCCCAGAGGCCTGGTCTGCTTCCTTACTTACCCAACATGCGCGGCCCAACACATGAGGGTCTGCCAAATCTGATTTCCCACAAAGTCGGAACAAGAGGGCCGGGACAGACGCAGAGCATGCTGCGCGCGCACGACCGCAGCAATGTGCATGGCTGACTGCCCAACGGCCTGACGCGCATCCTTACCTAGCCCACATGGACCGGGCAACGAATGAGGGTCTGCCAAAATTGATTTCTCACCACCTTGGAACAAAAGGGCAGGACCGATTCCTGGCACGCAGGGCGCGCCCAACTGCAGCCACCTGCATAGCTGACTGCCCAACGGCCAGGCAGACATCCTTACTCACAAACGTGCACAGCCCAACGCAGGCGGGCCAGCCAAATCGGATTTCCCACAAACTCGGAACCAAAGGCCGGGACAGAGGTGGCGCACGCTGCGTGCACCCAGTGGCCTCGACGGCATTCCTCACTACTTCATGCCAAATCTGATTTCCCACAAACCCGGAACAAAAGGCCAGGATAGAGGCAGAGCACGCTGCGCGCGCCCAGCGGCCTGGCCGGCCTCCTCACTTACCCAACATGCACGGCCCTTCGCACGGGGGTCAGCCAAATCTGATTTCCCACAAACTCGGAACCAAAGGCCGGGACAGAGGCAGGGCATGCTCCGCTCGCCCAACTGCAGCCATGTGCACGGCTGACTGCCCAACGGCCTGACCCGCATCCTTACCTGGCCAACATGCACCGGGCAACGATTGAGGGTCTGCCAAATCTGATTTCCCACCACCTCGGAACAAAAGGCCAGGACCGATGCCAGGCACGCAGCGCGCGCCCGACAGCAGCAATCTGCACAGCTAATAGCCCAGCGGCTAGACCAACATCCTTACTCGCCCCACATGCACGCCCCAACGCATGGGGATCTGCCAAATCTGATTTCCCACGTACTCAGAACCGAAGGCCGGGACACAGGCAGAGCACGATGCGCGCGCCCAGCGGCCATTGACAGCCCAACGGCTTGACCATCTTCCTTACTTAGCCAACACGCACGGGGCACCGCATGGGGGCCTGCTATATCCGATTTCCCACCAGCTTGGAACAAAGGCCAGGAACCAACGCCGAGCGCGTAGCGCGCACGCGACAGCTGCCTGCCAAACGGCCTGCCCGGCACGCTGTGAACAATGCGGGAGGGGCTGCAGAAATTGATTCCCCACGCGTGGGGTATAAATGGCCAGAAACGAGTACAGGCAAGCCGCGCACGCCCGCCCGCACCCGGGCGCACAGCAAACTGCCCGACGTGGCCGACAGGCAGCGCAGTTTGCTGTGCATGTGGCTGCGGGTGGGCGCGCAGGACTTGCCCGTACTCATTTCTAGCCATTTATACCCCCGCATGCACGGCCCAACGCACGAGGATCTGCCAAATCTGATTTCCCACATACTCGGAACCGAAGGCCGGGACACAGGCTGAGCACGCTGCGCGCGCCCAGCGGCCACTGACTGCCCAACGGCATGACCATCATCCAACACGCATGGGGCACCGCATGGGGGCCTGCCATATCCGATTTCCGACCGGCTTGGAACAAAAGGCAGGAACCGAGGTCAGGCGCGCAGCGCGCGCGCGACACCTGCCCGCCCAGCGGCCCGACCAGCATGTTGTGAACAATGTGGGATGGGCTGTGGAAAGTGATTCCCCACGCGTGGGGTATAAACGGCCAGAAACCAGTACAGGCAAGCCGCACGCGCCCGCCCGCACCCAGGCGCACAGAAATCTGCCCCATGTGGCTGACAGGCAGCGCAGTTTGCTGTGCGCGTGGCTCTGCGGGCTGGCGAGAGGGCGCGCGGGGATTGCCTGTACTGGTTTCTAGCCGTTTATACCCCGCGCGTGGGGAATCAATTTCCGCAGCCCCCTAAACCCTATATAGTATAAAAACACGCGCGCGCACGCCACACCACACTTAGCACTTAGCACTTGGCACTTGGCACTTGGCACTTAAAAATTTGAAAACTAGCAACCGGGCAGAAGAGGCTAGGCGTGCAACCCGCACCATTTTCCCCACGTGGAACAGGCAGCCTAGGCTAGCCAACGTGCCCAGCGGAACAGCAAAGGGTCCACCAACTCGGACTTCACACCAACATAGGGCAAAGGGCCGGAACCGTGGCACGGCACCCAGCGCGCGCCCGCCCGCACCCAAGCGCACGGCTGACTGCCCAATGGCCTGCCCAGCATCCCCACTTAACCAACAGGCACGGGGCAACGTATGAGGAACTGCCCAATCGGCTTTCCCACCAATTTTATGCAGAAGGCAGGGACCAAGGCTAGGCATGCAGAGCGCAAGCCCGCCAGCAGCCCTGTGCACTGCTAACTGCCAAATCTGATTTCCCACCACCTTGGAACACGAGGCAGAGGCTGTTGCCGGGCACGCAGCCTGCCCAGCGCGCGCCCGCAGAGACATGGGGCAAAGGGCCGGAACCGTGGCAGGGCACCCAGCGCGCGCCCGCCTGCACCCACGAGCACGGCTGACTGCCCAACGGCCTGCCCACCGTCCCCACTTAGCCAACAGGCACGGGGCAACGTATGAGGGCCTGCCCAATCGGCTTTCCCACCAATTTTACGCAAAAGGCAGGGACCGAGGCTAGGAATGCAGAGCGCGCGCCCGCCAGCAGCCCCGTGCACTGCTAACTGCCAAATCTTATTTCCCACCACCATGGAACATGAGGCAGAGGCCGTTGCCAGGCACGCAGCCCGCCCAGCGCGCGTCCTGTAACAGACTGACACATCATCGACAAAGTGGCGCCATGTGGATGCTTACAAGGCGCCATACAGACATCCTAGTTGGCAAAGTTTTTGGGAGCCTTGTAGAAATATGTAGAACTCTCTAGAACCATGATGTCATGGCTTATGTCAAATAGATGGTGATGTCATGGATGATGTATATACCAATCAAATGTAGCCCTTGGATCGTAAGAATACTCTAGAAGCAAGATCCAAGCCATCGATGTAAAGGGGGGTTTTGCCTATAAAAGGAGACCCCTACCCTCACTTGTAAATCATCCAAAGCAAGAGCATTCTTTGTATTCTCAAAGCTTCTCTCTCTTCTTGTGTGTGGGTTTTCTCTTTGAGGTAGTCTTGGGGTTTCTAGCTAGCAAGGTTCTACTTGCTAAGGGGAAGGGCTTACTTAGCGCATTCAATCGGTGGAACGTGCTAAGGCCGCACGAGGTGTGCTGCGAAAAAACACTACCCCCGTGACAGTTGGTATCAGAGCCAAAGCTTGCAATGGCTGATTCAAGTCTCACTCACTTCGAAGAACATCAGGGAAGGGAGAAGGATCGCAGTGGCAAAGGTCGAAAGGAGAAGTCCGTGCAACCAGATCCTCTTGTATCCATGGAGGCACGGCTTGCCAAAGTGGAGATTGCTGTGGCCGATGGAAGGGATCGGTTTGAGGAGCATACCCAACATATGGAGACATTGGGCGAAAGCATCAGTGAGTTCGGGTCAAGGGACGATGAGCTACGAGGTGAGATGCTGGAACTCCTTAACTCCACAACTGATTCTTTGAGGAAGGAGTTGCACAATTTCGAAGAACGACTTGGTGGAGAACTTGCCGCCATGAAGGAAGAGATCAAAGAGATCAAGGCAGATTGGTCTCTTTGTAAGATGGCTATCACCCAAGGGGGTGTGACTAGCCATTCGGTGGCCAAGCTCGATGTGCCAAAGCCCAAGACCTATGGTGGGTCCAGGGACGCAAGGGAGCTAGATAACATCCTTTGGAGCCTTGATCAATACTTCGAGGCAATAGGCATCATGGAGAATGCCAAAAAGGTGAAAACTGCCCCACTCTATCTTGTGGAGAGTGCATTGCTATGGTGGCGACGGAGGCACTAAGACATTGAAAGAGGTATGTGCACAATCACTACTTGGGATGATTTTAAAAGAGAAATCAAGTCCCAATTTTACCCTGTAAAGGTAGAACACGAAGCCCGGACCAAGCTTCGTCGTCTCTCTCATAAGGGTACTATTCGGGACTACATAAAGGAATTCTCTGAGCTAGTATTAGAAATTCCGGACCTTCCGGAAAAAGAGGCCTTCTTTGCCTTCATGGATGGGCTCCAACATTGGGCTAAGAATGAGTTGGAGCGACGCAGAGTGAAAGACCTCACCTCAGCTATAGCAGAAGCTGAGTCCCTGATTGAACTGAGGAAAGGGGACTCCTCTAAGCCAAAAGGAGACTCCTACAAGACAAGGGAGCAAAAGCCACACAAAGGCAAAGGTGGGGGAGAGGGCAACCATAAACCACCCAAAGATCAAGCCAAGACCAATTTTGGAGGAGGCAAGGGTGGGGGTGACAAACGTAAACTCACCTGCTTCTTATGTGATGGTCCTCATTGGGCTCGGGAATGCCCAAAGCGAAGCAAACTCTCAGCACTCATTCGGGATGATGAACCTAGGCCGGAACCTGAAGATAGGCAAATGGGTTCCCTTCAGTTGCTATATGCAATCAAGGCCAAGGTTGAAATGCCCACATCAGGGAAAAAGGGCAGGATGTATGTAAAGCCCAGAGTGAATGGGACAGAGACGCAGGCATTGGTTGACACTGGTGCAACCAACAACTTCATCGGAGTGAATGAAGCCAAACGACTGGGTATCAAATACAAGGAAGAGCGTGGGTGGCTCGAAGCGGTGAACTCCGAGGCCAAGCCTATCTTTGGAGTTGCTCACAACATGGAGATGTGCCTTGGTGAATGGAAAGGTATGTTGAATCTCTCTGTTGTGCCTATGGATGATTACCCTATTGTTCTTGGCGTGGAATTCTTAGATGAAGTTTGGGCTATACCAATTCCAAGCGCCGATGCAATGTGTATCATGGATCAAGGAAAAACTTACATGGTGCCAGTGGTTCGAGAGGGAGACCTTGTCTTGGTCAAACTCCTCCCACATCAGTCCAGAACTTATGCCAAACTTCATAAAGGCTTGGTAAGGCGTTATGAAGGACCATTCAAGGTGGTGAAACGGGTTGCCAAGGTGTCCTACCAACTTGAATTACCTCCGAGAATGGAAATCCACAATGTTTTCCATGTGAGTCTGCTCAAACCGTATCACGCAGACATGGAAGACACTGAACGTGGGAACTCCAAGAGAGCTCCAACAGCCATCACTACCACGCATGACAAGGAAGTGGAGAATATCATCTCACACCGAGTTATTCCAAGAAAGGAAAATCATTCAAGTTATTCAGAATACTTAGTGAGATGGAAGGGTCATCCGGATAGCGAGGCCAGCTGGGAGCGTGAAGACACACTATGGCAATTCAAGGATCAAATTGCCAAGTACCACCAAGAAGCCACGATGAGGACATCGCGGAATTAGGTGGGGGAGGATGTAACAGACTGACACATCATCGACAAAGTGGCGCCATGTGGATGCTTACAAGGCGCCATACAGACATCCTAGTTGGCAAAGTTCTTGGGAGCCTTGTAGAAATATGTAGAACTCTCTAGAACCATGATGTCATGGCTTATGTCAAATAGATGGTGATGTCATGGCTTATGTCAAATAGATGGTGATGTCATGGCATATGTCAAATAGATGGTGATGTCATGGATGATGTATATACCAATCAAATGTAGCCCTTGGATCGTAAAAATACTCTAGAAGCAAGATCCAAGCCATCGATGTAAAGGGGGGTTTTGCCTATAAAAGGAGACCCCCACCCTCACTTGTAAATCATCCAAAGCAAGAGCATTCTTTGTATTATCATAGCTTCTCTCTCTTCTTGTGTGTGGGTTTTCTCTTTGAGGTAGTCTTGGGGTTTCTAGCTTGCAAAGTTCTACTTGCTAAGGGGAACGGCTTACTTAGCGCATTCAATCGGTGGAACGTGCTAAGGCCGCACGGGGTTTGCTGCGCAAAAACACTACCCCCGTGACAGCCCGCAGCGACATGGGGCAAAGGGCCGGAACCGTGGCAGGGTGGCAGGGCACCCAGCGCGCGTCCGCCCGCACCCACGCGCACGGCTGACTGCCCAACGGCCTGCCCAGCATCCCCACTTAGCCAGTAGGCACGGGGCAACGTATGAGGGCCTGCCCAATCGGCTTTCCCACCAATTTTACGCAAAAGGCAGGGACCGAGGCTAGGCATGCAAAGCGCGCGCCCGCCATCAGCCCCGTGCACAGCTAACTGCCAAATCTGATTTCCCACCACCATGGAACACGAGGCAGAGGCCGTTGCCAGGCACACATCCCGCCCAGCGCGCGCCCGCAGCGACATGGGGCAAAGGGCCGGAACCATGGCAGGGTGGCAGGGCACCCAGCGCGCGTCCGCCCGCACCCACGCACACGGCTGACTGCCCAACGGCCTGCCCAGCGTCCCCACTTAGCCAATAGGCACGGGGCAACGTATGACGGCCTGCCCAATCGGCTTTCCCACAAATTTTACGCAAAAGGCAGGGACCGAGGCTAGGCATGCAAAGCGCGCGCCCTCCATCAGCCCCGTGCACAGCTAACTGTCAAATCTGATTTCCCACCACCATGGAACACGAGGCAGAGGCCGTTGCCAGGCACGTAGCCCGCCCAGCGCGCGCCCGCAGCGACATGTGGCAAAAGGCCGGAACCGTGGCAGGGTGGCAGGGCACCCAGTGCGCGCTCGCCCGCACCAACGCGCACGGCTGACTGCCCAACGGCCTGCCCAGCGTCCCCACTTAGCCAACAGGCACGGGGCAATGTATGAGGGCCTGCCCAATCGGCTTTCCCACCAATTTTACGCAAAAGGCAGGGACCGAGGCTAGGCATGCAAAGCGCGCGCCCGCCATCAGCCCCGTGCACAGCTAACTGCCAAATCTGATTTCCCACCACCATGGAACACGAGGCAGAGGCCGTTGCCAGGCACGCAGCCCGCCCAGCGCGCGCCCGCAGCGCGCGCCCGACAGCAGCCATTTGCCCAGCGGGAAGACAGGCATTCTCCCTTACCGAACACGCACGGCCCACCGCATGAGGGCCTGCCTAATCAGATATCCCACAAAGTCGGAACAAAAGGCCGGGGCAGAGGCAGAGCACGCAGCGCATGGCCGACAACAGCCCTGCGCGCGACTGCCCGCCCAACGGCCCGACCGGCATGCCAAGAACAATGTGGGAGAGGCTACGGAAACTAATTCCCCATGCGCGGGGTATAAAGGGCCAGAAATGAGTACAGGCAAGCACTGCGCCCCCGCCCGCACCCAAGCGCCTAGCAAACTGCCCGACGTGCACAGCAGGCAGCACAGCGACGTGCCCGACATGCCCGCCCGCACATGACGGGCTGCCAGAACCGATTTCCCACCCGGTTGGAACAAATGGTCGAAACCGATGGAAGGCACGCTGTGCGCGGGCCGGCCACGATGGGCGCACCCAACAAACCGAAGGACCTGTTAGATTTTGTGGACTCAATCCATCAGTTGATGTAATAAATTGATTAATTTCTTTATTTATCAATAAAATCATGCTTTGCTTTCATGAGATGAATGTTATTTTACTACTTCATGCACATGACCAATACGTATGACATAATGGTTCATGAGTTGAACCGGATCCCATTAGTATATTAGATGTGATATATGTGCATGGATGAGATCCACGCGCAGGAGATATATGTCACAAATCTTATACTTAAAATAGCTTCACAACCAGTAATGAGATTGGGCATCTCATTTGATAAGGTTGCAGCACTTTGATCACTATGAGATAGTGTGATTTGTCTCGATCATCAGAATGTAAGATTCTGGATCACGGTGCTGGTACATTGGATGTATTGAAGGACCATGAGATGCACCTTATGGAATTCCATCTCAATAATAAGGTATGCTCTCATAATTCCCTAGCAATAGGCTCTCAATCCTGAGACATTGACGAACTCAAGTTTCTATCTATTCATTTGCTTTGAGTCACCAATGAGTGAGGCCGACTATAGGTTAACACCTCGGTGTCTTGGGTATATGGTAGTAGAACTGTGGGAACGTTGAATGATCAAGATGGAATCTATCTATATTATCCCCTTGTGCCAATTAATGGATTTGTCATTAGTAAGTGCGCACCCATCTCAATTAAGAGTTAATTGGATGGCACTGATGATTACTGTGATTAATTGGGGCTCAAGGATAATAAGATGTGGAACTTAGATTGGAAGAGACGAGTTTATTCCAATTGATCCACGGATATTGATAGAGGGGCCTACTTGTGGTAATTTGGAAGTTTAGGGTCTTCATTGTAATTTATTCCTAAGACTGGAGTGCAATTGCATTTATATAGTGGTGTTATTTGCAATTAACTGTGGGCCCGGATTGCACATGAGATGTGGGGTCGCGGTGTTCCAGTTGGAGCCAGCTTTCTAAGGAATCCCTAGTGGTCCCCACGCTAGCCCAAGATATTGGAAAACACTAATCCGACTTGGACTCTAGAAATAAGAGTTTGGAAAGGAGAAAGTTGCTAATTGCTTTAGAAGTAAGACTTCTATTTCAATTAGACAAGGGAGAGATTTGGAAGTCTATAAAATAGACTTGGACGTCCAAAAGAGTCTCTCTCACGCCCAAAACCCTTTCGTGCAAGAGTTGCACGAGTTTCTTTCCTTCTCTCTTCTAGTTCCTTGAAGTTTCGAGTTGGGAATTTTCTCCTGAAGATTCCACCATTCTTCTCGAGAGAAGTAATCCAATTCGGGTCATAGCGTGGAAGGCTAAGAGGTCTTGAAGAAGTCCATTAGAGCACTGCGGGTCTCCAAAGGTATGATCTACTTCTTGCATGTCGTAGGTTATTTTGGATGTTTAGTGCTGGTATAATTTTTACTGTACATGGTCACGAGATTGAGGGTAACGCATCCTGGATTGGGTTTTGGTCTTATGGATAGTTGATCCCTGTGTCAAGTGGGTCAAAAGTTTTGAAAATCTATCCACGAGACCCACCTACTTCCAATAATTGGTATCAGAGCCATACCTCATCTCTAATCATGTTAGATCAGTAATCTTGTTCTAATCTTCGCATGAGATGCGAAGAGGATAGAGCAAGGGCTATGATAGGATCAGTGTTTATTGGGTTTGCTTGCTCTCGTAGTAGATACATGTTTGGAAAGTCACAAAAGGTTTTAATCATAATAGGAGGATGATAAGATGCCATTAAAACATACTGAGATCATTAGAGGTGATTGGGTACAGCAGGAGCCGAATCAGAAAAGAACCCAAATTTCTGGGTTCGTCAGGTCGGTTAGTCATTGTGACCACTATGGCTATAGAGGTCTGTTGGCTAACCGTAGGGACCAGATCGGCTAGCCGAACCTAGGCAGAATCATCTTGTTCTTGGTCTGAGTTGTTGTTGTTTTTTCTTTTCTTTTTTTTTTTTTTTTCGGGGGCGCTGCCCCTTGGAACCCCGCGAGCTAACTGGGCAGCTCGACCCCCGCCGGGGGCGCTGCCCCCGGACCCCCGTTGCGTAGGGGGTCTTATATCGTGGTGGCAAAATATTTGGCATCTTGTTTTTCTATTGTGGTTTGGCAACCTGGATTTGTGAGATGCATTGTTGTATGAGATACTAACTTGCAGGTGATAATGTACTCTCCATATGACCCACATGTTTTTCTTTCCTTTTAATTATTGGTTTATTCGTGGCTAAGTGTAAAGGGCATCATGGTCTCCTTGGTTTCCCGTGAAAGGGCAAGGCATGGTGAATTTCCCTATAGCCCTTTTATTTCCATGTTTAGACTACCATGTAAGTCTCATTATAGAGACATAGGAATTTATGTATTTTTAAAATTTGTAAATTCTGGAGATGTCCGAAACAAAGAAGGAAAGAGAAGTTGGACTCCTAATCAAAGAGTTTGAAGATTACCAAAAGCTGTTTTGGAGATGCCCAAAGAGTTTGAGGAATCCCAAAGTTTTGGAAAGTCTAGAAGTCCAAGAGAAGTCTTTTCCGCCTGGGTCATGTGGAGGAGAGGACTAGTCTTTTGTTATAGCACTTTCTATTTATGGATGAATGCTTATTTTAGAGTATTTCCATATTTGATCCAAACATAGCAAATTCCAAAATTGGTCAAATCAAATTAATTTTTGGAAAGAATTCTAATTAGAGTTGGTAGGCCCATGAGATGGATCTATTGGTAACACTAATTTTAGAAACTGGACTTTCCTTAAAATAACTTGACTTGGAACCAATCATTGGTCTTATCATGAGATGAATATATACCTATATTTGATGGACCCATACACCTATAAGGAAATCCTCAACTCTAAAATATTAAGTGGGAGCGGGGCATTTCTATATATATAAAAATCCCCATGGTTTTCCACCATAGGTCCATTGTAAGGAAAGTATTAGCCTTGCGCTATTTTGAGAATGGCCATTCCCCACGGAGGGCTTGTATTTATCTGGATACTGGATATGGATCTCCTATGGATAGTGTTGATGAGACGGGGTGGGAGCCCACTCCCCAAGGAGGAGCTACCCACAACGGTTGTCATGCAATGCTAGTTGGTGGGTCACACTTAACTAAAATAATGATGTAGTATCCCTAAGGATTTGCCTCATGTATTTTAGAAACCAAAGCTAATCGGGAGTCATACATTATTTGGTATGAGATACCTAGATTGTAATGAATGAAGGGGATCATGGATAGTTAGTCTTAATCCAAATTTTGACCAACTTTGATCCGCACCAGTCTAGGAGGTATTTGCACTCCCCAAGGAGGCATACCCCGCAGAATTGGGATTCCGATGTATTCTGAATTTTGTGGTTATGAGGATTCCCACATAAATTTGGTAGAATACTAAACCCTAATGTCATTTAAATTCATTAATTGAATGTATGGTTATGTGCTACAGTATTACAAGCATGAATTCGAATACTTTCAATCCACTTGCGACCATCCTCAACCAGAATAAGTTGGTGGGATCCAACTATGTAGACTGGAAACGGAATCTGGATATTGTCCTGACAGCTTCAGGATATAAATATGTCCTTACCAAAAACCCCCTTGAAGAGCCTGGCCCAGATGCATCAGAAGCAGAAAAGGACCTTTACACCAAATGGGCCAAAGACGATGAGATGGCCCGATGTTACATTCTGGCATCCATGTCTAGTGTGCTGCAACATCAACATCAATCTTATAAGACTGCATATGATATGATATCGAACTTAAAGGAGATGTTTGCAGAACAAGGCAGACCTGCTAGGCAGGCAGCCATGAGGGTGCTCATTAGCACCAAGATGGCTGAAGGTACATCAGTACAGGAACACATGTTGAAAATGATGGACTCATTAAATGAGTTAGATGTACTGGGAGCTGCGATTGATACAGAATCGCAGATTGACATAATCCTTGAGTCACTACCAGAGTCATTCAACAATTTCAAGGTCAATTATAATATGAATAAAATGAATCTGACTCTAGCTGAGCTATCTAGTCAGCTGGTAGCAACTGAAGGGATTATGAAGAAGAAACCAACTGCCTTAATGACAGAAAAGTCAGATGCCAAGTCCAAGCCGAAAGGCAAAGGGCGGAAAGGCAAAAAGAAATTAATTCCAAAGGGTCCTAAGGTGGAGAATGGTCCAACTGGTGGCGTGGCTAAAGCTAAGGGTTCAGGGACAAAAGGAAAGTGTTTCCATTGTGGTAAGACAGGACATTGGAAGAGGAATTGTCCAGAATATCTGTCTAAGAAAAAGACCCCAGGTATGATTGAGTCACTTATATCTGAAGTTAGTTTTGCAACTGGTACTTCAGAATCCTGGTGTGTGGATTCCGGGGCAACTAATCACATATGTAATACGTTGCAGGGGTTCAGGGAAACCAGGAGGCTAAGTGATGGAGAAATCATTGTCAACCTAGGATCTGACGCTAAGGCGGAGGCTGTTTCAGTAGGAGTCATTACTTTATGTTTTTCAAATAAGAAATTGGTTTTGTCAGAAACATTATATGTACCGTCTTTAAGGTGGAATTTAATTTCAGTTTCTAGTTTGGTGAATAAAGGTTATTCTATTACTTTTGGTACTGAAGTTGTCATACAGAGGAATGGTACTTTCATATGTTCTGGCAAGGTAACCAATGGACTTTATTTGTTAACTCCAACGATGTATGAGATACATGATACTGAAACAATTAGTAGATCATCATTAAAGAGAAAGTCACCTTCATCTAATCCAACAAAACTTTGGCACCTGAGGCTAGGTCATATAAACCTTAACAGGATTGAGAGGCTAGCGAAAGATGGTATCTTACCTTCATTGGTGGTAGAACCAATGCCTATCTGTGAGTCCTGTTTGGAAGGTAAAATGACTAAAAGACCCTTTTCAGCTAAGGGTAATAGGGCCAAAGATTTATTGGAATTAGTGCATACTGATGTCTGCGGACCCATTAATGTCAGGGCCAGAGGAGGATATGAGTACTTCATCACTTTCACAGATGATTACTCAAGATATGGTTACATATACCTTATGCACCGCAAGTCCGAAGCTTTTGAAAAGTTCAAAGAATTTCGAGCGGAAGCGGAAAAGCAATTAGGTAAGAGTATCAAGACTCTTCGATCAGATCGAGGAGGGGAATATCTCTCTGCTGATTTTATGGGTTACTTATCAGAAAATGGGATTCTATCCCAGTTGTCTGCTCCTGGTATGCCTCAACAGAATGGAGTAGCAGAAAGAAGGAACCGGACTCTTTTAGATATGATTAGGTCTATGCTGAGTTTCTCAAGATTACCTATATCCTTTTGGGGATATGCTTTGGATACTGCAATGTACATACTAAACCTCGTACCATCTAAGTCTATACCTAAGACTCCCCGGGAATTGTGGTCTGGGCGAAAGCCTAGTCTACAACATTTACACATTTGGGGTTGTCCAGCACACGTGCTCAAGGTTAAGACGGATAAGTTGGAAGCGAAGTCGGAAGTATGCACATTTGTAGGATATCCTAAAGGAACTAAAGGTTGGTTATTCTATAATCCCAGAGAGCAGAAAGTGCTGGTCAGCACCAATGCGGTTTTTCTGGAGGAAGATTATATGATGGACCAGAAATTTTTAGAAAAGGTGATCTTGGAAGAGATTCAGGAGCAATCAATTCCAAATCCAAGTGTGACCGGACTTGAGGAAGAACCGCCCTTACCAGACCTAGTAGTTACACCAGTACCTCGTCGTAGTGGGAGGATTGTCAGACCCCCTGACAGGTTCTCATTCTTGGGAGAGTCTTATGAAGCAATCCCAGAAGAGCCAGAACAAGATCCCTCTAACTATGATGAAGCAATAAATGACTTAGACTCGGGACGCTGGCAAGATGCTATGAAAGCTGAGATGGAGTCTATGTCTCAAATCAGGTCTGGACACTTGTGGACTTGCCTGCCAATATTAAACCTATTGGGTGCAAGTGGGTCTACAAGAGAAAAAGAGGACCAGATGGAAGAGTGGAGACCTATAAGGCTAGGCTTGTTGCGAAAGGATATACTCAGAAAGAGGGGATCGATTATGAGGAAACCTTCTCGCCAGTAGCCATGCTCAAATCCATCCGGATACTCTTATCCATTGCGGCTCATCTCGATTACGAGATTTGGCAAATGGATGTCAAGACGGCTTTTCTCAACGGCCATCTTAAGGAAGACATCTATATGGTGCAGCCAGACGGTTTTGTAGCTAAAAACCAGGAGCAAAAGGTTTGCAAACTGCAGAAGTCTATTTATGGACTGAAGCAGGCATCCCGAAGCTGGAATATCCGTTTTGACCAGGCAATCAAGTCATTTGGTTTTTGTCAAAATCCGGATGAGTCATGTGTGTACATGAAAAGTGAAGGTGACAGGGTAATTTTTCTGGTTTTATATGTCGATGACATCCTTCTCCTCGGGAAAGACATAGGAATGTTGTCAACGGTAAAAGTTTGGTTAGCCAAGACTTTTGATATGAAGGACTTGGGAGAAGCTAGTTACATCCTAGGGATCAAACTCTACCGAGACCGGAAAAATAGGATGATTGGCTTATCCCAAGCTGCATACATAGATAAGGTGCTAGTACGATTTGCAATGCAAGACTCCAAGAAGGGTATCACACCTTTCAGGCATGGAGTGCACCTTTCCAAGGATCAGTGTCCTAAGACACCCGAGGAAAAGGAGCAAATGAGGTCGATACCATACGCTTCGGCTGTTGGTAGCCTCATGTATGCTATGTTATGTACTAGACCAGATATCTATTATGTAGTGGGACTAGTCAGCAGATATCAATCTAATCCAGGACCTGAACATTGGACTGCTGTAAAATGTATTCTCAAATACTTAAGAAGGACTAGAGATTACATGTTGACTTATAGCAGTGATGAGTTGATTCCAGTCGGATACACAGATTCTGACTTTATGTCAGATAAGGATTCTAGGAAAACCACCTCTGGTTATGTATTTATGCTTGGAGGCGGAGCTATCAGCTGGAGGAGTATAAAACAAGAATGTACCGCTGATTCAACCTCGGAAACTGAATATGTAGCAGCTTGTGAAGCAGCTAAGGAAGCAGTATGGCTTAAAAGATTCCTTTTGGAACTTGGGGTGGTACCTTTGGCACGACAGCCACTCACAGTTTACTGTGATAGCAGCGGGGCAGTCGCTCAGTCAAAGGAACCCAGAAGCCATAAAAGCCAAAAGCATGTACAGAGGAAGTATCATTTAGTCAGAGAGATTGTGCAGAGAGGTGATATTGCTATTACCAAGATAGCCTCTGCAGACAATTTGGCAGATCCCTTTACTAAGCCTTTGACTACCAAAGTCTTTGAGCAACACGTAGAAGGGATGGGCATGAGATGCAACCCTGACTGGCATTGAGCCCAAGTGGGAGATTGTTAGATTTTGTGGACTCAATCCATCAGTTGATGTAATAAATTGATTAATTTCTTTATTTATCAATAAAATCATACTTTGCTTTCATGAGATGAATGTTATTTTACTACTTCATGCACATGACCAATACGTATGACATAATGGTTCATGAGTTAAACCGGATCCCATTAGTATATTAGATGTGATATATGTGCATGGATGAGATCCACGCGCAGGAGATATATGTCACAAATCTTATACTTAAAATAGCTTCACAACCAGTAATGAGATTGGGCATCTCATTTGATAAGGTTGCAGCACTTTGATCACTATGAGATAGTGTGATTTGTCTCGATCATCAGAATGTAAGATTCTGGATCACGGTGCTGGTACATTGGATGTATTGAAGGACCATGAGATGCACCTTATGGAATTCCGTCTCAATAATAAGGTATGCTCTCATAATTCCCTAGCAATAGGCTCTCAATCCTGAGACATTGACGAACTCAAGTTTCTATCTATTCATTTGCTTTGAGTCACCAATGAGTGAGGCCGACTATAGGTTAACACCTCGGTGTCTTGGGTATATGGTAGTAGAACTGTGGGAACGTTGAATGATCAAGATGGAATCTATCTATATTATCCCCTTGTGCCAATTAATGGATTTGTCATTAGTAAGTGCGCACCCATCTCAATTAAGAGTTAATTGGATGGCACTGATGATTACTGTGATTAATTGAGGCTCAAGGATAATAAGATGTGGAACTTAGATTGGAAGAGACGAGTTTATTCCAATTGATCCACGGATATTGATAGAGGGGCCTACTTGTGGTAATTTGGAAGTTTAGGGTCTTCATTGTAATTTATTCCTAAGACTGGAGTGCAATTGCATTTATATAGTGGTGTTATTTGCAATTAACTGTGGGCCCGGATTGCACATGAGATGTGGGGTCGCGGTGTTCCAGTTGGAGCCAGCTTTCTAAGGAATCCCTAGTGGTCCCCACGCTAGCCCAAGATATTGGAAAACACTAATCCGACTTGGACTCTAGAAATAAGAGTTTGGAAAGGAGAAAGTTGCTAATTGCTTTAGAAGTAAGACTTCTGTTTCAATTAGACAAGGGAGAGATTTGGAAGTCTATAAAATAGACTTGGACGTCCAAAAGAGTCTCTCTCACGCCCAAAACCCTTTCGTGCAAGAGTTGCACGAGTTTCTTTCCTTCTCTCTTCTAGTTCCTTGAAGTTTCGAGTTGGGAATTTTCTCCTGAAGATTCCACCATTCTTCTCGAGAGAAGTAATCCAATTCGGGTCATAGCGTGGAAGGCTAAGAGGTCTTGAAGAAGTCCATTAGAGCACTGCGGGTCTCCAAAGGTATGATCTACTTCTTGCATGTCGTAGGTTATTTTGGATGTTTAGTGCTGGTATAATTTTTACTGTACATGGTCACGAGATTGAGGGTAACGCATCCTGGATTGGGTTTTGGTCTTATGGATAGTTGATCCCTGTGTCAAGTGGGTCAAAAGTTTTGAAAATCTATCCACGAGACCCACCTACTTCCAATAGGACCGCCCAGAGTCGTTCTTTACCCAGGCGGCACAGCAACGTGCCCGACGCGCCCGCCTGTACAAGAGGGACTGCTTGAACCGATTTCCCACCCGGTTGGAAGATATGGCCGCGACCGATGGAACGCACGCTGCGCGCGCGCCCGCCACGGTGGGCACGTCCAACAAACCGAAGGACCGACCGTGGTCGTTCCACAGCCGATAGGCACCGCACACTGTATAGGAGGGGCTACGGAAATTGATTCCTCCCGCGCAGGGTATAAACGGCCAGAAATGAGTACAGGCAGGCGCAGGCCGCCCGCCCTCACCGAACGCCCAGGAAACTGCCCGACGTGCCCAGCGGGTAGCACAACAACTTGCCCGACGTGCTCGCCCGCACAAAAGGGGCTGCCAAAACCGATTTCCCACCCGGTTGGAACAAATGGCCGCGACCGATGGAATGCACGCTACGCGCGCGCCCGCCACGGTGGGCATGTCTAATAAACCGAAGGACCGACCGTGGTCGTTCCTTACCCGATAGGCACCGCACACTGTATAGTAGGGGCTACGGAAATGGATTCCTCCCACGCGGGGTATAAAGGGCCAGAAATGAGTACAGGCAGGCGCAGGCCGCCCGCCCTCACCCAACGTCCAGCAAACTGCCCGACGTGCCCAGCAGGTACCACAACGACTTGCCCGACATGCTCGCCCGCACAAAAGGGGATGCCGAAACCGATTTCCCACCTGGTTGGAACAAATGGCCGCGACCGAAGGAATGCACGCTACGCGCGCCCCCCACGGTGGGCGCGTCCAACAAACCGAAGGACCAACCGCTGTCGTTCCTTACCCGATAGGCACCGCACACTGTATAGTAGGGGCTATGGAAATTGGTTCCTCACGCGCAGGGTATAAACGGCCAGAAATGAGTACAGACCGGCGCCGGGGCCCGCCCTCACCCAGCGCCCAGCAAACTGCCCGACGTGCCCAGCGGGCAGCACAACGACTTGCCTGACGAGCTCACCCGCACAAAAGGGGCTGCCAAAACCGATTTCGTACCCGGTTGGAACAAATGGCCGAAACCGATGGAAGGCACACTGCGCGCGGGCCTGCCACGATGGGCGCGCCCAACAAATCGAAGGACCGACCGGAGTCGTTCTTTACCCAATAGGCACCGCACACAGTATAGGAGGGGCTAAGGAAATTGATTCCTCACGCGCGGGGTTTAAACGGCCAGAAATGAGTACAGGCAAGCACCGCGCGCCCGCCCGCACCCAGGCGCCCAGCAAACCGCTCGAGGTGCCCAGCAGGCGGCACAGCAACGTGCCCGACGCGCCCGACCGCACAAGAGGGACTGCTTGAACCGATTTCCCACCCGGTTGGAACAAATTGCCGCGACCGATGTAAGGCACGCTGCGCGCGCGCCTGCCACGGTGGGCACGTCCAACAAACCAAAGGACCGACCGTGGTCGTTCCATAGCCGATAGGCACCGCACACTGTGTAGGAGGGGCTACGGAAATTGATTCCTCACACGCGGGGTATAAACGGCCAGAAATGAGTACAGGCAGGCGCAAGCCGCCCGCCGTCACCCAGCGCCCAGCAAACTGCCCGACATGCCCAGCGGGCAGCACAACGACTTGCCCGGTGTGCTCGCCCGCACAAAAGGGGCTACCAAAACTGATTTCCCACCCGGTTGGAGCAAATGGCCGCGACAGATGGAACGCACGCAGCGCGTGTAACACTTCGACCCAGCTTGACCTCGTTTAGCGGTTAGTTAATCTTGTTTTCGTTGCTAATCGTGTTTTGTTGTGTTTTGATTTTCGTTACGGGTCATGGATAGGTAGTTGGGTTGAGTTTGACCTGGATTAAGTAGACCAAGCCCTTTTTCGTAATTTTAGCTTTTCTACGGCATGGTCATTTTTGTATCATCTTGATGTCAACACGTGTCTTTCGTTGAGCCGTTAACTTTCGTAACTACGTCATTTGCAACCGAGGTCGTGTGATTCGATTGGACCCGCGTTTGACTCAAACTGAAATTAGCACTTTTGACTTGGCCCTTCTTGCAATTTGGACAACCCATTGACTTATATAAGATCAAAACCATCGACACTCAGGCTTTCTCTCTTGTTCTTTCTCGTTTTCTCTGCATGTCCTTACTGCACGTGGAGTCTCTCCCTTCTCTCTTGAACTCTCTTGCATTCCTCCATCGATCAAGCTCTATTGTGAGGTTCTTGCATGAAAGGTGAGTTGGAAACCTTTCCACTCTCTCATCTCCTTTCTCCATCTCTTCTCCCTCTTGTCTCCATCGTGCTTGGTGTGTCTGTGTTTTGATTTCTCTCCATCCCTCATGCATGCATGTGGTTTTGTTTGTGTGTTAGGTTGTGTTTGGATCCAAGGGCTACCATTGTGCATTTGAATTCCAAATTTGAGGCAAGTATAACCATAACATTGAGAACCCATGTTGGTATGCATTGAATTGGGTTGATCTTACATGTATTGATATGGAAATAAGTGTTTACAGCTCACTTGATACTCATTGCTTCAGTTCTTGTGTATTCCCATTGATAAATTGCCCCTATGATGCATTCCCAGCTATTCTGTACATGTTTCAGGAAATGGAATTCGTACAGGTACGGCTAAGCCGTATGCTTCTTACGGCTCACAGTCCAGAGAGGAGAAAAACCCAGTTTTCCTCTACGGCTAAGACACGGCTAAGCCGTGGAATGCCCTACGGCTAAGCCGTAGCTCAGCCGTGGCCCAGCCGTAGAACAATACAGGGTGCAATTTCTGGAATAACTGAGAGTCAGCAACTGACAGACCTTCTACGGTCCAGCCACGGCTAAGCCGTAGACCACACACGGCTAAGCCGTAGCACACACACGGCTAAGCCGTAACCACACATGAAGAATAAGGCTAGGTGTAACGATAAGACCTATATGACCTTCATGATAGAATGTAGAGCACCTAGACTTGCCCAACGGATGTGATACTACGCGTGAATGATCTCGAGGGCTGCGAATCATTCATGTTCGTTATCCGGATGTTAAGCACCTCCCCATGGGTGTTGGTTTAAGGGACTTCGTGCATCGCCCGATTCCAGGCAACACTAGACAACGGTGTATCGAATAACTTAAAACTACATCATCATGCACGGTTAGAAACACCGGATAATTAGATTAGAATTGGTTTGTAACCTAAGATGATTCGATTTCGCATGATTTGTTGCATACCATATTGCATTCGATCATTGATCTCACACTCTGACATGATTACTTGTATCCCGTTACTTTACTTTCACATTGCGATTATTTACCCTGAGTATACATGTATGATATGTTCACTTCCAGATATGCACGCATGATATATGATCACGATCTACTCAGGTTTTCTTGATTGACTTTGTATGGTCAGGCTCTACTTAGCCTCAGCCTTAGGATCCCGACGGGGTGAATTTGGTATAGTTATAAGGACCTGCTGCAGTATGGATTTTGTCTTGGGGAACCGGACCCCAGGAAACCGAGACCCATTGTACCCTGGCCCGGACAATGGTGTTCTTTGCATGTTATAAGATCCCTCTTTTGGGAGCACATGGTAATGTAGTAGCCACTAGTTATGTACACAGCATGTTATCCTTGATTCACACAGCATCTTTCTTTCTTGCATGATAGCCTAGTATACGAAAATGCTTTCTTTAATCACATGATGTTCTTATTCTGTTAGATACAGCGTGTGTTAACTTGCTATGGTTTATACTTTGCTGAATCTTCGTATTCACAGTTGTTTTTGGTGTTGCAGGCCCAGATCCCCCTGCCGAACCCTCGCCGGTCGGCCAGGCTCCAGATGAGACCCCCGGGGCCCCATCAGGCCTAGAGGAGTGGATGTGATCACTCCACGGGAGCGCGTTCATGGCATGCATCATGTTGGAGTCATGTTTTGGGGATTTTCAGACTTGTATATGTCATGACATGTCACTATTGTATTTATCCTTTTGTTCTTTTGTAAACGTTCATATGTAATTATGTCAGTCCTTTCCTTGTATCCTCTTCTTGTGCTATTAGTTGTTTATGTTTCTGATATTTACAGCTTCCGCATACTTGCTTGGCACGTGTGCTTGTTCCCTTGTGCGTGTGCATTTAGACTCGGTCTACGTGTGCATGCACGGGAGTACGTGTGTCATTAGGTTTGGCTTTTGCTAACCCCCGAACCCTGGGCTCGGGTTGTGACATACGTATTGTATGGTATCAGAGCATTCCTTGCTCATTCCTTGTTCTAGTGTGATAAGCATGTAGGCATGTAGGATCGTGGTGAGGATACGATTATTTCTTTGTGTTCTTTCTAGACTTTGGGGTTTGTTGGGCGCTATTGTTTTGTGTTTGTGTCTGACTCGTTCCATTTTACAGGATGGCATCAGGTTCTGGTTCTCAGCAGAACGCCGGAAATAACGAGAGCGGATCTGCACCATCACCGCAGACACCGAATACAGATGAACGCATCCTCATGTTATTCCAGTCCCTTCAGGTACAATCGCAATCCATGCAGAACTTGCAAGCCCAAGTGACAACCATGTTAGACCGACAAAGCCAAGTCCCAGCTCAGTCACATGTAGATCAGCAGGTGATCTTGCAGCCTCGAGAGAGTGACCCGAATGCCCTCTATGGTAAATTTCGCAAGCGAGGAGCTATTGAGTTCTATGGAACCGAAGAACCATTGAAGGCAGAACAGTGGTTAGAGCAGACAGAGGACGTCTTTGAGACCGTCGTGTGCACGAACCGGCAGAAGGTCGGGCTAGCAACTTCTATGTTCAGAGATGTCGCAAAGACTTGGTGGAAGGGCGTGAAAGATTCATACAGAGATATCCCTAGTGCGACGGTGTGGGAGATGTTCAAGCAACAGTTGAGGAGGAAGTTCATCCCGGCTCATGTGTTTCGAGCCAAGGAGGTTGAGTTCCTAGCTCTCCGCCAGCAGCAGATGACAGTAGCAGAGTATGTAAACAAGTTTATGCAGTTGTCGCTTTTTGCTCCGGACATGATCAGTACCGAAGAGAGGAAGGTGAACAGGTTTGTGGAAGGTTTGCATCCCCGGTACAAGCACCACGTGACAGCGTTTCAGCGTCCGGCTACGTTCGATGATGCAGTGGACAGGGCCTATTCTGCCGAGGCCATTCACCAAGCTGCTAGAGCTGTTGAGCCCAAGCGACAGCCGCCTTTCAGTGCACGAGGACAAGTACAGAAGAAGACCAAAGGCCAGCAGAGTACTTCTAGTTCCAGTGGAGTGACTTGTGGATATTGCGGCAAGAGCCACACGACCGAAGCTTGTTGGAGGAAGGCCGGTGCTTGTTTTATCTGCGGTTCGAGGGAGCATATGATCGCCAATTGTCCTTGACAGAGAGCCTCCGGTGCAGCTCCATCTGGTCCTACTTCCGGTGCAGTTCCTAGCAGACCCAGTGCACCTACAGCTCCGAGCAAGTCACAGTCAGCTCGTCCAGGCTCGAGACAGCCTCGCCAGACAGCCCGTGTTTACGCTGCTACTCACGAGAGTGCCGAGGATCCACAGGTGGTTGAAGGTACTGTTTTGATTTCGCGCGTCGAGGCTTTAGCTTTGTTCGATTCGGGGTCTACACGGTCTTATGTAGCACCTCATTTCGCCAAGCGGTTGCATCAGCCGTCTGAGCCGTTGCCATATGTGTTGGTTGTATCCACCCCAGTTGGCAAGCGAGTGGAGTGTAGTATGTACTACCCCCATTGCGACGTGCAGATTGCAGGTCATCAGTTACCTGTTGATTTGATCCTGTTGTCGATGCTGGACTTCGACGTGATCCTTGGTATGGATTGGCTCGCTCGATATCGTGCCTGTGTTAACTGTTACAACAGGACGATCTTCTTCGATTTAGGCAAGGGCTTCCGTTTCGAGGGCAGTCAGCAGAGATGCCCCAGGCGTGTGATTTCGGCGTGTAAGGCAGATCGCTTGATCCGCCGAGGGTGTGAAGGCTTCATTGCCTTTGTCTCAGCGAAGAAGGAGTCGAAGCAGCTAGGTGAGCTCCAGGTGGTCTGTGATTTTCCCGATGTCTTCCCGGACGATGTACCAGGCTTACCCCCGGTTCGAGATGTGGAGTTCGCCATTGAGCTTGTTCCCGGCACGGCACCGATCAGCAAGGCTCCGTATCGCATGGCCCCAGCAGAGTTGTCTGAGTTGAAGAAGTAACTACAGGAGCTTTGGGATAAGAGTTTCATTCGCTCGAGCGTTTCACCTTGGGGAGCACCAGTCTTGTTTGTCAAGAAGAAGGATGGTACTTTTCGGATGTGCATAGACTATCGACAGCTGAACAAAGTGACGATCAAGAACAAGTACCCCCTACCCAGGATTGATGAGCTGTTCGATCAACTTCAGGGCGCAGCATATTTTTCGAAGTTTGATTTGAGGTCTGGTTATCACCAGTTGAGGGTCAAAGAAGATGACATTCCCAAGACTGCCTTCAGGACGCGTTATGGCCACTATGAATTCCTCGTGATGCCTTTTGGACTAACCAACGCACCTGCAGCTTTTATGGCATTGATGAATCAGATTTTTGCTCCTTTCTTGGACCAATTCGTAGTTGTGTTTATTGATGATATCTTGATATATTCTAAGTCAGCAGAGGAGCATAGAGAGCATTTGAGAAAAGCCTTGTCGTTGTTGAGAGAACATCGATTGTTTGCTAAGTTGTCGAAGTGTGATTTTTGGCTTGAGCAGGTTGCATTTTTAGGTCATATCATTTCACGAGAGGGATTGGCAGTTGATCCATCTAAAGTAGAGGCAGTGGTGAATTGGCCTAGCCCCAAGACAGTGACAGAGGTTCGCAGTTTCCTTGGTCTAGCAGGTTACTATCGCCGATTTGTCCAGGACTTTGCTAAGATCTCTTCTCCTTTGACGAAGTTGACCAGGAAGAATGTACCATTTGATTGGACTGAGGAGTGTGAAACCCGTTTCAGGATTTTGAAAGAGAAGTTGACTACGGTCCCAGTGTTAGCCTTGCCAGATGGTAGTGAAGGATTCGTGGTTTATTCAGACGCTTCTCGAGTTGGCCTAGGTTGTGTGTTGATGCAGCATGGGAAGGTGATTGCGTATGGATCGAGACAGTTGCGAGAACATGAGAAGAATTACGCCACCCATGATTTGGAATTGGCAGCCATCGTGTTTGCGTTGAAGCTGTGGAGACATTATCTATATGGTGTGCAGTTTGAGGTTCGTTCTGACCACCACAGTTTACAGTACTTATTCACACAGCAGGAGCTGAACATGAGACAGCGGAGATGGCTTGAGCTTATTAAGGATTATGACTTCCCGATCAAATATCAGCCAGGCAAGGGGAATGTGGTGGCAGATGCACTCAGTCGGAAAACAGAGTCAGTGCAGCTTTTGAGCAGTTTTCTCCTAGAGTTCCATGGTCTCCCTGTTGAAGTTAAACTAGTGGATGAGTGCGTGACTTTGGCTAGTATGCTAGTGTTTCAGCCTGAGATGATTCAGCAGATTAAAGACAGGCAGGTTGAAGATCTAACATTGAAGCGCATTCGAGACCACATTGGAAACAGACCCGATTTCAGACTCGAGGATGGTGTACTCTATTTTCGGAGTAGGTTGTGCGTGCCAGCAGTTGATGAGTTCAAGGAGAAGCTGATGAACGAAGCGCATTACGCTCGCTACGCGATGCACCCAGGCAGCACGAAGATGTTTCGGAATCTCAAGGATCGCTTTTGGTGGAACAACATGAAGAGAGAAGTAGCAGGCTTTGTTGCTCGCTGTTTGACATGTCAGAAGGTGAAGGCTGATCATCAGAGACCGCCAGGCTCGTTGCATCCTTTGCATATACCGCAGTGGAAGTGGGAACACATCACCATGGACTTCGTTTCCGGATTACCGCCAACGAGCAGGAAGAACAACGCCATTTGGGTGATTGTAGATCGATTGACGAAGACAGCCCATTTCATTCCTTTTCGGAAGGGTATGACGTTTTCAGAGATGGCTAGGAAGTTCGTGGATGAGATCGTCAGACTCCATGGTACCCCCGTGTCGATTGTATCCGATCGTGACAGCCGTTTTGTTTCGTCTTTCTGGAGAGCATTCCAAGAGGCTTTGGGTACGAAGTTGAGTTTCAGCACGGCATACCACCCACAGACAGATGGACAATCAGAGCGGACGATTCAGACTTTGGAGGATATGTTGCGAGCCAGTGTGTTGAGCTACGAGAAAGAATGGGATCTTCATCTATCGTTGTGCGAGTTCGCCTACAACAACAGTTTCCACGAGAGCATTGGGATGGCACCATATGAAGCATTGTACGGGAAGAAGTGCAGGAGCCCGGTTTGTTGGGAAGAAGTTGGAACTCGAAGTTTTCACGGACCGACGATCATTGCCGAGACTACGGAGAAGGTACAGAAAGCCATTGAGAATTTGAAAGTTGCTCGGTCGAGGCAGAAGAGTTATGCAGACACCCGCAGACGACCATTAGAGTTTCAGGTTGGCGAGTGGGTTTTTCTGAAGGTCTCACCGATGAAGGGTACGATCCGTTTCGGCCAGAAAGGCAAGTTAGCTCCACGCTATGTCGGACCGTTTGAGATCAAGAGTCGGATTGGTGATTTAGCCTATCGATTAGAGCTTCCCGAGATGTTTTCAGGAGTGCACAACGTTTTCCACGTTTCGATGCTTCGGAAATACGTTCACGATCCCTCCCATGTCATTCGTTACGACGAGGTTCAGATTCAGCCGAGTGCTGCATACGTTGAGCGACCGCTCCGTATCGTGGGAACCCGAGAGCAGATACTCCGCACCAGGACGATTCGATGGGTCAAAGTGCTTTGGGAGCATCACAGTCCCGATGAGGCTACGTGGGAGTTAGAAGAGCAGATGGCACGTCAGTACCCCGATTTGTTTTCCCAGGTATGAGTGAGTTAGTGTGCATTCCGAGGACGGAATGATTCTCAAGTAGGGGAGGATGTAACACTCCGACCCAGCTTGACCTCGTTTAGCGGTTAGTTAATCTTGTTTTCGTTGCTAATCGTGTTTTGTTGTGTTTTGATTTTCGTTACGGGTCATGGATAGGTAGTTGGGTTGAGTTTGACCTGGATTAAGTAGACCAAGCCCTTTTTCGTAATTTTAGCTTTTCTACGGCATGGTCATTTTTGTATCATCTTGATGTCAACACGTGTCTTTCGTTGAGCCGTTAACTTTCGTAACTACGTCATTTGCAACCGAGGTCGTGTGATTCGATTGGACCCGCGTTTGACTCAAACTGAAATTAGCACTTTTGACTTGGCCCTTCTTGCAATTTGGACAACCCATTGACTTATATAAGATCAAAACCATCGACACTCAGGCTTTCTCTCTTGTTCTTTCTCGTTTTCTCTGCATGTCCTTACTGCACGTGGAGTCTCTCCCTTCTCTCTTGAACTCTCTTGCATTCCTCCATCGATCAAGCTCTATTGTGAGGTTCTTGCATGAAAGGTGAGTTGGAAACCTTTCCACTCTCTCATCTCCTTTCTCCATCTCTTCTCCCTCTTGTCTCCATCGTGCTTGGTGTGTCTGTGTTTTGATTTCTCTCCATCCCTCATGCATGCATGTGGTTTTGTTTGTGTGTTAGGTTGTGTTTGGATCCAAGGGCTACCATTGTGCATTTGAATTCCAAATTTGAGGCAAGTATAACCATAACATTGAGAACCCATGTTGGTATGCATTGAATTGGGTTGATCTTACATGTATTGATATGGAAATAAGTGTTTACAGCTCACTTGATACTCATTGCTTCAGTTCTTGTGTATTCCCATTGATAAATTGCCCCTATGATGCATTCCCAGCTATTCTGTACATGTTTCAGGAAATGGAATTCGTACAGGTACGGCTAAGCCGTATGCTTCTTACGGCTCACAGTCCAGAGAGGAGAAAAACCCAGTTTTCCTCTACGGCTAAGACACGGCTAAGCCGTGGAATGCCCTACGGCTAAGCCGTAGCTCAGCCGTGGCCCAGCCGTAGAACAATACAGGGTGCAATTTCTGGAATAACTGAGAGTCAGCAACTGACAGACCTTCTACGGTCCAGCCACGGCTAAGCCGTAGACCACACACGGCTAAGCCGTAGCACACACACGGCTAAGCCGTAACCACACATGAAGAATAAGGCTAGGTGTAACGATAAGACCTATATGACCTTCATGATAGAATGTAGAGCACCTAGACTTGCCCAACGGATGTGATACTACGCGTGAATGATCTCGAGGGCTGCGAATCATTCATGT
This sequence comes from Sextonia rubra, assembly GCA_037013555.1. NCBI lineage: Eukaryota > Viridiplantae > Streptophyta > Magnoliopsida > Laurales > Lauraceae > Sextonia > Sextonia rubra. The sequence goes on along the minus strand of JASUAD010000022.1, from coordinate 430,326 downwards.
TCGTTATCCGGATGTTAAGCACCTCCCCATGGGTGTTGGTTTAAGGGACTTCGTGCATCGCCCGATTCCAGGCAACACTAGACAACGGTGTATCGAATAACTTAAAACTACATCATCATGCACGGTTAGAAACACCGGATAATTAGATTAGAATTGGTTTGTAACCTAAGATGATTCGATTTCGCATGATTTGTTGCATACCATATTGCATTCGATCATTGATCTCACACTCTGACATGATTACTTGTATCCCGTTACTTTACTTTCACATTGCGATTATTTACCCTGAGTATACATGTATGATATGTTCACTTCCAGATATGCACGCATGATATATGATCACGATCTACTCAGGTTTTCTTGATTGACTTTGTATGGTCAGGCTCTACTTAGCCTCAGCCTTAGGATCCCGACGGGGTGAATTTGGTATAGTTATAAGGACCTGCTGCAGTATGGATTTTGTCTTGGGGAACCGGACCCCAGGAAACCGAGACCCATTGTACCCTGGCCCGGACAATGGTGTTCTTTGCATGTTATAAGATCCCTCTTTTGGGAGCACATGGTAATGTAGTAGCCACTAGTTATGTACACAGCATGTTATCCTTGATTCACACAGCATCTTTCTTTCTTGCATGATAGCCTAGTATACGAAAATGCTTTCTTTAATCACATGATGTTCTTATTCTGTTAGATACAGCGTGTGTTAACTTGCTATGGTTTATACTTTGCTGAATCTTCGTATTCACAGTTGTTTTTGGTGTTGCAGGCCCAGATCCCCCTGCCGAACCCTCGCCGGTCGGCCAGGCTCCAGATGAGACCCCCGGGGCCCCATCAGGCCTAGAGGAGTGGATGTGATCACTCCACGGGAGCGCGTTCATGGCATGCATCATGTTGGAGTCATGTTTTGGGGATTTTCAGACTTGTATATGTCATGACATGTCACTATTGTATTTATCCTTTTGTTCTTTTGTAAACGTTCATATGTAATTATGTCAGTCCTTTCCTTGTATCCTCTTCTTGTGCTATTAGTTGTTTATGTTTCTGATATTTACAGCTTCCGCATACTTGCTTGGCACGTGTGCTTGTTCCCTTGTGCGTGTGCATTTAGACTCGGTCTACGTGTGCATGCACGGGAGTACGTGTGTCATTAGGTTTGGCTTTTGCTAACCCCCGAACCCTGGGCTCGGGTTGTGACATACGTATTGTATGGTATCAGAGCATTCCTTGCTCATTCCTTGTTCTAGTGTGATAAGCATGTAGGCATGTAGGATCGTGGTGAGGATACGATTATTTCTTTGTGTTCTTTCTAGACTTTGGGGTTTGTTGGGCGCTATTGTTTTGTGTTTGTGTCTGACTCGTTCCATTTTACAGGATGGCATCAGGTTCTGGTTCTCAGCAGAACGCCGGAAATAACGAGAGCGGATCTGCACCATCACCGCAGACACCGAATACAGATGAACGCATCCTCATGTTATTCCAGTCCCTTCAGGTACAATCGCAATCCATGCAGAACTTGCAAGCCCAACCACGGTGCCCACGTCCAACAAACCGAAGGACCGACCGTGGTTGTTCCATAGCCGATAGGCACCGCACACTGTATAGGAGGGGCTACGGAAATTGATTCCTCACGCGCGGGGTATAAACGGCGAGAAATGAGTACAGGCGGACGCAGGCCGCCCGCCCTCACCCAGCGCCCAGCAAACTGCCCGACGTGCCCAGCGGGCAGCACAACGACTTGCCCGATGTGCTCGCCCGCACAAAAGCGGCTGCCAAAACTGATTTCCCACCCGGTTCGAACAAATGGCCGCGACCGATGGAATACACACTGCGCGCGCGCCCGCCACGGCGGGCACGTCCAACAAACCGAAGGACCGGCCGTGGTGGTTCCTTACCCGATAGGCACCGCACATTGTATAGTAGGGGCTACGGAAATTGATTCCTCACGCGCAGGGTATAAACGGCCAGAAATGAGTACAGGCAGGCGCCGGGCGCCCGCCCTCACCCAGCGCCCAGCAAACTGCCCGACGTGCCCAGCGGGCAGCACAACGACTTGCCCGATCTGCTCGCCCGCACAAAAGGGGCTACCAAAACTGATTTCCCACCCAGTTGGAACAAATGGCCGCGACAGATGGAACGCACGCAGCGCGCGCGCCCGCCACGGTGGGCACGTGCAACGAACCGAAGGACCGACCGTGGTGGTTCCTTACCCGATAGGCACCGCACATTGTATAGTAGGGGCTACGGAAATTGATTCCTCATGCGCGGGGTATAAACGGCCAGAAATGAGTACAGGCAGGCGCCAGGCGCCCGCCCTCACCCAGCGCCCAGCAAACTGCCCGACGTGCCCGGCGGGCACCACAACAACTTGCCCGACGTACCCGGCCGCACAAGAGGGGCAGCCAAAACCGATTTCCCACCCGGTTGGAACAAGTGGCCGCGACCGATGGAAGGCACGCTGCGCGCGCACCCGCCACGGTGGGCACGTCCAACAAACCGAAGGACCGACCGGAGTCGTTCCTTAGCCGATAGGCACCGCACACTATATAGTAGGGGCTACGGATATTGATTCCTCACGCGCGGGGTATAAACGACCAGAAATGAGTACAGGCAGGCGCCGAGCGCCCGCCCTCACCCAGTGCCCAGCAAACTGCCCGACGTGCCCAACGGGCAACACAACGACTTGCCCGGCGCGGTCGCCCGCACAGAAGGGGCTGCCAAAACCGATTTCCCAGTCGGTTGGAACAAATGGCCGCGACCGATGGAAGGCACACTGCGCGCGCGCCCGACACGGTGCCCACGTCCAACAAACCGAAGGACCGACCGTGGTTGTTCCATAGCCGATAGGCACCGCACACTGTATAGGAGGGGCTACGGAAATTGATTCCTCACGCGGGGGGTATAAACGGCGAGAAATGAGTACAGGCGGACGCAGGCCGCCCGCCCTCACCCAGCGCCCAGCAAACTGCTCGACGTGCCCAGCGGGCAGCACAACGACTTGCCCGATGTGCTCGCCCGCACAAAAGCGGCTGCCAAAACTGATTTCCCACCCGGTTCGAACAAATGGCCGCGACCGATGGAATACACACTGCGCGCGCGCCCGCCACGGCGGGCACGTCCAACAAACCGAAGGACCGACCGTGGTGGTTCCTTACCTGATAGGCACCGCACATTGTATAGTAGGGGCTACGGAAATTGATTCCTCACGCGCGGGGTATAAACGGCCAGAAATGAGTACAGGCAGGCGCCGGGCGCCCGCCCTCACCCAGCGCCCAGTAAACTGCCCGACGTGCCCAGCGGGCAACACAACGACTTGCCTGACGTGCACGCCCGCACAGAAGGGGCTGCCAAAACCGATTTCCCATCCGGTTGGAACAAATGGCCGCGACCGATGGAAGGCACGCTGCGGGCGCGCCCGCCATGGTGCCCACGTCCAACAAACCGAAGGACCGACCGTGGTCGTTCCATAGCAGATAGGCACCGCACACTGTATAGGAGGGGCTACGGAAATTGATTCCTCACGCGCGGGGTTTAAACGGCGAGAAATGAGTACAGGCAGGCGCAGGCCGCCCGCCCTCACCCAGCACCCAGCAAACTGCCCGACGTGCCCGGCGGGCAGCACAACGACTTGCCCGATGTGCTCGCCCGCACAGAAGGGGTTGCCAAAACTGATTTCCCACCCGGTTGGAATAAATGGCCGCGACCGATGGAATGCACGCTGCGCGCGGGCCCGCCACCGTGGGCACGTCCAACAAACCGAAGGACCAACCGTGGTGGTTCCTTACCCGATAGGCACCGCACATTGTATAGTAGGGGCTACGGAAATTGATTCCTCACGCGCGGGGTATAAACGGCCAGAAATGAGTATAGGCAGGCGCCGGGCGCCCGCCCTCACCCAGCGCCCAGCAAACTGCCCGACGTGCCCGGCGGGCATCACAACAACTTGCCCGACGTGCCCGGCCGCACAAGAGGGGCTGCCAAAGCCGATTTCCCACCCGGTTGGAACAAGTGGCCGTGACCGATGGAAGGCACACTGTGCGCGCGCCTGCCACGGTGGGCACGTCTAACAAACCGAAGGACCGACCGAAGTCGTTCCTTAGCCGATAGGCACCGCACACAGAATAGTAGGGGCTACGGAAATTGATTCCTCACGCGCGGGGTGTAAACGACCAGAAATGAGTACAGGCAGGCGCCGGGCGCCCGCCCTCACCCAGCGCCCAGCAAACTGCCTGACGTTCCCAGCGGGCAACACAACGACTTGCCCGACGTGCTCACCCGCACAGAAGGGGCTGCCAAAATCGATTTCCCACCCGGTTGGAACAAATGGCCGCGACCAATGAAATGCACGCTGCGCGCGCGCCCGCCACGGTGGGCACGTCCAACAAACCGACGGACCGACCGTGGTGGTTCCTTACCCGATAGGCACCGCACACAGTATAGTAGGGGCTACGGAAATTGATTCCTCACGCGCGGGGTATAAACGGGCAGAAATGAGTACAGGCAGGCGCCGGGCGCTCGCCCTCACCCAGCGCCCAGCAAACCGCACGACGTGCCCGGCGGGCATCACAATAACTTGCCCGACGTGCCCGGCCGCACAGGAGGGGCAGCCAAAACCGATTTCCCACCCGGTTGGAACAAGTGGCCGCGACCGATGGAAGGCACGCTGCGCGCGCGCCCGCTACGGTGGGCACGTCCAACAAACCGAAGGACCGACCGGAGTCGTTCCTTAGCCGATAGGCACCGCACACTGTATAGTAAGGGCTACGGAAATTGATTCCTCACGCGTGGGGTATAAACGACCAGAAATGAGTACAGGCAGGCGCCGGGCGCCCGCCCTCACCCAGCGCCCAGCAAACTGCCCGACGTGCCCAACGGGCAACACAACGACTTCCCCGACGTGCTAGCCCGCACAGAAGGGGCTGCCAAAACCGATTTCCCATCCGGTTGGAACAAATGGCCGCGACCGATGGAAGGCACGCTGCGGGCGCGCCCGCCATGGTGCCCACGTCCAACAAACCGAAGGACCGACCGTGGTCGTTCCATAGCAGATAGGCACCGCACACTGTATAGGAGGGGCTACGGAAATTGATTCCTCACGCGCGGGGTTTAAACGGCGAGAAATGAGTACAGGCAGGCGCAGGCCGCCCGCCCTCACCCAGCACCCTGCAAACTGCCCGACGTGCCCGGCGGGCAGCACAACGACTTGCCCAATGTGCTCGCCCGCACAGAAGGGGTTGCCAAAACTGATTTCCCACCCGGTTGGAATAAATGGCCGCGACCGATGGAATGCACGCTGCGCGCGGGCCCGCCACCGTGGGCACGTCCAACAAACCGAAGGACCAACCGTGGTGGTTCCTTACCCGATAGGCACCGCACATTGTATAGTAGGGGCTACGGAAATTGATTCCTCACGCGCGGGGTATAAACGGCCAGAAATGAGTACAGGCAGGCGCCGGGCGCCCGCCCTCACCCAGCGCCCAGCAAACTGCCCGACGTGCCCGGCGGGCATCACAACAACTTGCCCGACGTGCCCGGCCGCACAAGAGGGGCTGCCAAAGCCGATTTCCCACCCGGTTGGAACAAGTGGCCGTGACCGATGGAAGGCACACTGTGCGCGCGCCTGCCACGGTGGGCACGTCCAACAAACCGAAGGACCGACCGAAGTCGTTCCTTAGCCGATAGGCACCGCACACAGAATAGTAGGGGCTACGGAAATTGATTCCTCACGCGCGGGGTGTAAACGACCAGAAATGAGTACAGGCAGGCGCCGGGCGCCCGCCCTCACCCAGCGCCCAGCAAACTGCCTGACGTTCCCAGCGGGCAACACAACGACTTGCCCGACGTGCTCACCCGCACAGAAGGGGCTGCCAAAACCGATTTCCCACCCGGTTGGAACAAATGGCCGCGACCGATGAAATGCACGCTGCGCGCGCGCCCGCCACGGTGGGCACGTCCAACAAACCGACGGACCGACCGTGGTGGTTCCTTACCCGATAGGCACCGCACACAGTATAGTAGGGGCTACGGAAATTGATTCCTCACGCGCGGGGTATAAACGGGCAGAAATGAGTACAGGCAGGCGCCGGGCGCTCGCCCTCACCCAGCGCCCAGCAAACCGCACGACGTGCCCGGCGGGCATCACAATAACTTGCCCGACGTGCCCGGCCGCACAGGAGGGGCAGCCAAAACCGATTTCCCACCCGGTTGGAACAAGTGGCCGCGACCGATGGAAGGCACGCTGCGCGCGCGCCCGCTATGGTGGGCACGTCCAACAAACCGAAGGACCGACCGGAGTCGTTCCTTAGCCGATAGGCACCGCACACTGTATAGTAAGGGCTACGGAAATTGATTCCTCACGCGCAGGGTATAAACGACCAGAAATGAGTACAGGCAGGCGCCGGGCGCCCGCCCTCACCCAGCGCCCAGCAAACTGCCCGACGTGCCCAACGGGCAACACAACGACTTCCCCGACGTGCTAGCCCGCACAGAAGGGGCTGCCAAAACCGATTTCCCATCCGGTTGGAACAAATGGCCGCGACCGATGGAAGGCACGCTGCGGGCGTGCCCGCCATGGTGCCCACGTCCAACAAACCGAAGGACCGACCGTGGTCGTTCCATAGCAGATAGGCACCGCACACTGTATATGAGGGGCTACGGAAATTGATTCCTCACGCGCGGGGTTTAAACGGCGAGAAATGAGTACAGGCAGGCGCAGGCCGCCCGCCCTCACCCAGCACCCAGCAAACTGCCCGACGTGCCCGGCGGGCAGCACAACGACTTGCCCGATGTGCTCGCCCGCACAGAAGGGGTTGCCAAAACTGATTTCCCACCCGGTTGGAATAAATGGCCGCGACCGATGGAATGCACGCTGCGCGCGGGCCCGCCACCGTGGGCACGTCCAACAAAACGAAGGACCAACCGTGGTGGTTCCTTACCCGATAGGCACCGCACATTGTATAGTAGGGGCTACGGAAATTGATTCCTCACGCGCGGGGTATAAACGGCCAGAAATGAGTACAGGCAGGCGCCGGGCGCCCGCCCTCACCCAGCGCCCAGCAAACTGCCCGACGTGCCCGGCGGGCATCACAACAACTTGCCCGACGTGCCCGGCCGCACAAGAGGGGCTGCCAAAGCCGATTTCCCACCCGGTTGGAACAAGTGGCCGTGACCGATGGAAGGCACACTGTGCGCGCGCCTGCCACGGTGGGCACGTCCAACAAACCGAAGGACCGACCGAAGTCGTTCCTTAGCCGATAGGCACCGCACACAGAATAGTAGGGGCTACGGAAATTGATTCCTCACGCGCGGGGTGTAAACGACCAGAAATGAGTACAGGCAGGCGCCGGGCGCCCGCCCTCACCCAGCGCCCAGCAAACTGCCTGACGTTCCCAGCGGGCAACACAACGACTTGCCCGACGTGCTCACCCGCACAGAAGGGGCTGCCAAAACCGATTTCCCACCCGGTTGGAACAAATGGCCGCGACCGACGAAATGCACGCTGCGCGCGCGCCCGCCACGGTGGGCACGTCGAACAAACCGAAGGACCGACCGTGGTGGTTCCTTACCCGATAGGCACCGCACACAGTATAGTAGGGGCTACGGAAATTGATTCCTCACGCGCGGGGTATAAACGGGCAGAAATGAGTACAGGCAGGCGCCGGGCGCTCGCCCTCACCCAGCGCCCAGCAAACCGCACGACGTGCCCGGCGGGCATCACAATAACTTGCCCGACGTGCCCGGCCGCACAGGAGGGGCAGCCAAAACCGATTTCCCACCCGGTTGGAACAGGTGGCCGCGACTGATGGAAGGCACGCTGCGCGCGCGCCCGCTATGGTGGGCACGTCCAACAAACCGAAGGACCGACCGGAGTCGTTCCTTAGCCGATAGGCACCGCACACTGTATAGTAAGGGCTACGGAAATTGATTCCTCACGCGCGGGGTATAAACGACCAGAAATGAGTACAGGCAGGCGCCGGGCGCCCGCCCTCACCCAGCGCCCAGCAAACTGCCCGACGTGCCCAACGGGCAACACAACGACTTCCCCGACGTGCTAGCCCGCACAGAAGGGGCTGCCAAAACCGATTTCCCATCCGGTTGGAACAAATGGCCGCGACCGATGGAAGGCACGCTGCGGGCGCGCCCGCCATGGTGCCCACGTCCAACAAACCGAAGGACCGACCGTGGTCGTTCCATAGCAGATAGGCACCGCACACTGTATAGGAGGGGCTACGGAAATTGATTCCTCACGCGCGGGGTTTAAACGGCGAGAAATGAGTACAGGCAGGCGCAGGCCGCCCGCCCTCACCCAGCACCCAGCAAACTGCCCGACGTGCCCGGCGGGCAGCACAACGACTTGCCCGATGTGCTCGCCCGCACAGAAGGGGTTGCCAAAACTGATTTCCCACCCGGTTGGAATAAATGGCCGCGACCGATGGAATGCACGCTGCGCGCGGGCCCGCCACCGTGGGCACGTCCAACAAACCGAAGGACCAACCGTGGTGGTTCCTTACCCGATAGGCACCGCACATTGTATAGTAGGGGCTACGGAAATTGATTCCTCACGCGCGGGGTATAAACGGCCAGAAATGAGTACAGGCAGGCGCCGGGCGCCCGCCCTCACCCAGCGCCCAGCAAACTGCCCGACGTGCCCGGCGGGCATCACAACAACTTGCCCGACGCGCCCGGCCGCACAAGAGGGGCTGCCAAAGCCGATTTCCCACCCGGTTGGAACAAGTGGCCGTGACCGATGGAAGGCACACTGTGCGCGCGCCTGCCACGGTGGGCACGTCCAACAAACCGAAGGACCGACCGAAGTCGTTCCTTAGCCGATAGGCACCGCACACAGAATAGTAGGGGCTACGGAAATTGATTCCTCACGCACGGGGTGTAAACGACCAGAAATGAGTACAGGCAGGCGCCGGGCGCCCGCCCTCACCCAGCGCCCAGCAAACTGCCTGACGTTCCCAGCGGGCAACACAACGACTTGCCCGACGTGCTCACCCGCACAGAAGGGGCTGCCAAAACCGATTTCCCACCCGGTTGGAACAAATGGCCGCGACCGATGAAATGCACGCTGCGCGCGCGCCCGCCACGGTGGGCACGTCCAACAAACCGACGGACCGACCGTGGTGGTTCCTTACCCGATAGGCACCGCACACAGTATAGTAGGGGCTACGGAAATTGATTCCTCACGCGCGGGGTATAAACGGCCAGAAATGAGTACAGGCAGGCGCCGGGCGCCCGCCCTCGCCCAGCACCCAGCAAACTGCCCGACGTGCCCGGCGAGCATCACAACAACTTGCCCGACGTGCCCGGCCGCACAGGTGGGGCTGTCAAAACCGATTTCCCACCCAATTGGAACAAGTGGCCGCGACCGATGGAAGGCACGCTGCGCGCGCGCCCGCCACGGTGGGCACATTCAACAAACCGAAGGACCGACCGGAGTCGTTCCTTAGCCGATAGGCACCGCACATTGTATAGTAGGGGCTACGGAAATTGATTCCTCACGCGCGGGGTATAAACGACCAGAAATGAGTACAGGTAGGTGCCGGGCGCCCGCCCTCACCCAGCGCCCAGCAAACTGCCCGACGTGCCCAGCGGGCTACACAACGACTTGCCCGACGTGCTCGCCCGCACAGAAGGGGCTGCCAAAACCGATTTCCCACCCGGTTGGAACAAATGGCCGCGACCGATGGAATGCACGCTGCGCGCGCGCCCGCCACGGTGGGCACGTCCAACAAACCGAAGGACCGACCGGAGTCGTTCCTTAGCCGATAGGCACCGCACACTGTATAGTAGGGGCTACGGAGATTGATTCCTCATGCGCGGGGTATAAACGGCCAGAAATGAGTACAGGCAGGCGCCGGCCGCCCGCCCTCGCCCAGCGCCCAGCAAACTGCCCGACGTGCCCAGCGGGCAGCACAACAACTTGCCCGACGTAATCACCCGCACAGATGGGGCTGCCAAAGGCGAGAATTGAGTATAGGCACGTGACGTTCGCACGTCCGCCTGCATGGGTGGGGCGAGCCTCACGACGGCCATGCCAGCATCGCCACTAAACCGACTTGCCCGGCACTGCATATGAGGGGCTGCCAGAACCGATTTCCCACCACGTTGGAGCAGTGGCCTCGACCGATGAAAAGCATGCGCCCGCCACGGTGGGCACGTGCGACAAACCGAAGCACCGACCGGAGTCGTTACTTAGCCAACTCGCGCCGCACGATTTTTATGGGAGGGGCTACCGAAATTGATTCCTCACGCGCAGGGTATACTCGCCCAGAATATAGGATAGGCACGCGCCGTGCGCACGTCCGCCACCGTGGGCAGCAC
>JASUAD010000022.1:400000-410000 GCA_037013555.1 Sextonia rubra | reverse complement strand
GAGGGTCAGCCAAGTCTGATTTCCCACAAACTCGGAACAAAAGGCCGGGACGGAGGCAGAGTTTGCTGCGCGCGCCAGACAGCAGCCATGTGCACGGCTGACTGCCCAACGCCCTGCCCACCTTGGTAAAACAGGCCGGGACCGATGCCAGGCACGTAGCGCGCGCCCGACAGCACCCGTGTCACAGCTAACTGCCCAGCGGTCCAACCGACATCCTTACTCAATCGACCTGCATGGCCCAACGCATGAGGGTCTGCCCAATCTGATTTCCCACAAACTCGGATCAAAAGGCCAGGACAGAGGCTGAGCACGCTGCGCGCGCCCGACAGCAGCCATGTGCACGGCTGACTGCCCAACGGCCTAACCCGCAACCTTACCTAGCCAACATGCACCGGGCATCGAATGAGGGTCCGCCAAATCTTATTTCCCGCCAACTCGGAACAAAAGGCCGGGACCGATGACAGGCACGTAGCGCGCCCCCGACAGCCACCATCTGCATGGCTAGCTGCCCAGCGGCTTGGACGGCATCCTTACCTACCCAACGCGCACGGCCCAACGCATGAGGGTCAGCCGAGTCTGATTTCCCGCAAACTCGAAACAAAAGGCCAGGACGAAGGCAGAGCATGCAGCGCGCGCCAGGCAGCAGCCATGCGCACAGCTGGCCGCCCTACGGCCTGCCCCACATCCCTACGCATCCAACATGCACCGGGCAACGAATGAGGTTCCACCAAATCTGATTTCCCACCACCTTGGAACAACTGGCCAGGACCGATGCCAGGCACGCAGCGCGCCCCCGATAGCACCCATCTGCACAGCTAACTGCCCAACGGCCTGACTGACATCCTCGCTCAACCAACCTACACGGCCCAACGAATGAGGGTCTGCCCAATCTGATTTCCCACAAACTCGGAACAAAAGGCCAGGACAGAGGCAGAGCACGCTGTGCGCGCCCGACAGCAACCCTGTGCACGGCTGACAACCCAACGGCCTGACCCGCAATCTTACCTCGCCAACATGCACCGGGCATCGAATTAGGGTCGGCCAAATCTTATTTCCTACCTACTCGGAACAAAAGGCCGGGATCGATGACGGGCACGCAGCGAGCCCCCGGCAGCCGCCATTTGCATGGCAAACTGCCCAGTGGCCTGGCCGGCTCCCTCACATAGCCAACGTGCACGGCCCAAAGCATGAGGGTCAGCCAAATCTGATTTCTCACAAACTCGGAACAAAAGGCCGGGACGGTGGCAGAGCATGTTGCGCGCCAGACAGCAGCCATGTGCACGGCTGATGCCCAACGGCCTGCCCACCTTGGAAAAACAGGCCGGGACCGATGCCAGGCACGCAGCGCGCTCCCGACAGCACCCATCTTCACAGTTAGCTGCCCAGCGGCCAGACTGACATCCTTACTCAACCAACCTGCACGGCCCAACGCATGGGCGTCTGGCCAATCTGATTTCCCACAAACTCGGAACCAAAGCCGGGACAAAGGCAGGGCACGCTGCGCTGGCCCAATTGCAGCCATGTGCACGGCTGACTGGCCAACAGCCTGACCCGCATCCTTACCCAGCCAACATGCACCGGGCGACGACTGAGGGTCCGCCAAATCTGATTTCCCACCAACTCGGGACAAAAGGCCAGGACCGATGACGGGCACGCACCGCGCCCCCCGACAGCCACCATCTGAATGGCTAGCTGCCCAGTGGCCTGGCCAGCATCCTTACCTACCCAACGCGCACGGCCCAACGCATGAGGGTCAGCCGAGTTTGATATCCCACAAACTCGGAACAAAGGGCCAGGACGGAAGCCGAGCATGCTGCGCGCGCCAGGCAGCAGCCACCCGCATGGCTGACTGCCCAACGACCTGCCTCGCATCCCTACCCTTCCAACATGCACCAGGCAACGAATGGGGGTCAGCCAAATCTGATTTCCCACCACCCTGGAACAAAGGCCGGGACCGATGCCAGGCACGCAGCGCACGCCCGACAGCAGCCGATGAGGGTCTGCCAAAGCTGTTTTCCCACCTCCTTAGAACAAAAGGCCAGGACCGACGCCAGGCACGAAGCGCGCGGCCAACAGCAGCCATCTGCACAGTCAACTGCCTAGCAGCCTGACCGACATCCTTACCCAGCCTACACGGCCCAAACGCATGAGGGTCGGCCCAATCTGATTTCCTACAAACTCGTAACAAACGGCTGCGACAGAGGCAGAGCACGCTGCGTGCGCCCCACTGCAGCCTTCGCACGGCTGACTGCCCAACAGCCGGACCCGCAACCTATACCTGTCCAACATGAATCAGGCACCGAATGAGGGTCTGCCAAAATCTTATTTCCCACCAAGACGGAACAAAGGGCCGAAACCGAGGACAGGCACGCAGCTCGCGACCGACCGCAGCCATCTGCACGGCAAACTGCCCAGAGGCCTGGTCGGCTTCCTTACTTACCCAACATGCGCGGCACAACACATGAGGGTCTGCCAAATCTGATTTCCCACAAAGTTGGAACAAGAGGCCGGGACAGATGCAGAGCATGCTGCGCACGCACGACCGCAGCAATGTGCACGGCTAACAGCCCAACGCCCTGACGCGCATCCTTACCTAGCCCACATGGACCGGGCAACGAATGAAGGTCTGCCAAATCTGATTTCTCACCACCTTGGAACAAAAGGCCGGGACCGATGCCTGGCACGCAGTGCGTACCCAATTGCAGCCACCTGCATAGCTGACTGCACAACGGCCAGGCAGGCATCCTTACTCACACAACGTGCACAGCCCAACGCAGGCGGGCCAGCCAAATCGGATTTCCCACAAACTCGGAACCAAAGGCCGCGACAGAGGTGGCGCACGCTGCGCACACCCAGTGGCCTCGACGGCATTCCTCACTACTTCATGCCAAATCTGATTTCCCACAAACTCGGAACCAAAGGCCAGGACAGAGGCAGAGCACGCTGCGCGGGTCCAGCGGCCTAGCCGGCCTCCTCACTTACCCAACATGCACGGCCCTTCGCACGGGGGTCTGCCAAATCTGATTTCCCACAAACTCGGAACCAAAGGCCGAGACAGAGGCAGGGCACGCCGCGCTCGCCCAACTGCGGCCATGTGCACGACTGACTGCCCAACGGCCTGACCCGCATCCTTACCCGGCCAACATGCACCGTGCAACGATTGAGGGTCTGCCAAATCTGATTTCCCACCACCTCGGAACAAAAGGCCAGGGCCGATGCCAGCACGCAGCGCACGCTCGACAGCAGCAATCTGCACAGCTAATAGCCCAGCGGCTAGACCAACAACTTTACTCGCCCCACATGCACGCCCCAACGCATGGGGATCTGCCAAATTTGATTTCCCACATACTCGGAACCAAAGGCCGGGACACAGGCTGAGCACGCTGCGCGCGCCCAGCGGCCACTGACTGCCCAACGGCATGACCATCATCCAACACGCACGGGGCATCGCATGGGGGCCTGCCATATCTGATTTCCGACCAGCTTGGAACAAAAGGCAGGAACCGAGGCTAGGCGCGCAGCGCGCGCGACAGCTGCCCGCCCAACGGCCCGACCAGCATGCTGTGAACAATGTGGGAGGGGCTGCGGAAATTGATTCCCCACGCGCGGGGTATAAACAGCCAGAAACCAGTACAGGCAATCCGTGCGCGCCCGCCCGCACCGAGGCTCACAGAAAACTGCCCGACGTGGCCGACAGGCAGCGCAGTTTGCTGTGCGCGTGGCTCTGCGAGCTAACGGGAGGGCGCGCGGGGATTGCCTGTACTGGTTTTTAGCCGTTTATACCCCGCGTGTGGGGAATCAATTTCTGCAGCCCCCCAAACCCTATATAGTATAAAAACACGCGCGCGCGCGCCGCATCGCACTTTGCACTTTGCACTTGGCACTTAGCACTTGGCACTTGGCACTTAAAAATTTGAAAGCGAGCAACCGGGCAGCAGAGGCTAGGTGTGCAACCCCCACCATTTTCCTCACGCGGAACCGGCAGCCAAGGCTAGCCAACGTGCCCTGCGCAACAGCAGAGGGTCCGCCAACTCGGACTTCACGCGAAAATAGGGCAAAGGGCCGGAACCGTGGCACGGCACCCAGCACACCCCCGCCCGCACCCACGCGCACGGCTGACTGCCCAACGGCCTGCCCAGCATCCCCACTTAGCCAACAGGCACGGGGCAACGTATGAGGGCCTGCCCAACTGGCTTTCCCACCGATTTTACGCAAAAGGCAGGGACCGAGGCTAGGCATGCAGAGCACAAGCCCGCCAGCAGCCCTGTGCACTGCTAACTGCCAAATCTGATTTCCCACCACCTTGGAACACGAGGCAGAGGCCGTTGCCAGGCACGTAGCCCGCCCAGCGCACGCCCACAGCGACATGGGGCAAAGGGCCGGAACCGCGGCAGGGCACCCAGCGCGCGCCCGCCAGCACCCACGCGCACGGCTGACTGCCCAACGGCGTGCCCAGCGTCCCCACTTAGCCAACAGGCACGGGGCAACGTATGAGGGCCTGCCCAACCGGCTTTCCCATCGATTTTACGCAAAAGGCAGGGACCGAGGCTAGGCAAGCAGAGCGCGCGCCCGCCAGCAGCCCTGTGCACTGCTAACTGCCAAATCTGATTTCCCACCACCTTGGAACACGAGGCAGAGGCCATTGCCAGGCACGCAGCTCGCCCAGCGCGAGCCCGCAGCGACATGGGACAAAGGGCCGGAACCGTGGCAGGGCACCCAGCGCGCGCCCGCCCGCACCCACGCGCACGGCTGACTGCCTAGCAACCTGCCCAGCGTCCCCACTTAGCCAACAGGCACGGGGCAACGTATGAGGGCCTGCCCAACCGGCTTTCCCACCGATTTTACGCAAAAGGCAGGGATCGAGGCTAGGCATGCAGAGCGCGCGCTCGCTAGCAGCCCTGTGCACTGCTAACTGCCAAATCTGATTTCCCACCACCTTGGAACACGAGGCAGAGGCCGTTACCAGGCACGCAGCCCACCCAGCGCGCGCCCTCAGCGACATGGGGCAAAGGGCCGGAACCGTGGCATGGCACCCAGTGCGCGCCCGCCCGCACCCACGCGCACGGCTGATTGCCCAACGGCCTGCCCAACATCACCACTTAGCCAACAGGCACGGGGCAACGTATGAGGGCCTGCCCAATCGGCTTTCCCACCAATTTTACGCAAAAGGCAGGGACCGAGGCTAGGCATGCAGAGCGCGCGCCCGCCGGCAGCCCTGTGTACAGCTAACTGCCAAATCTGATTTCCTACCACCTTGGAACACGAGGCAGAGACCGTTGCCAGGCACGCAGCCCGCCCAGCGCGCGCCCGACAGCAGGCATCTGCCCAGCGGGAGGACCGGCGTTCTCCCTCACCAAACACGCACGGCCCACCGCATGAGGGCCTGCCACATCAGATATCCCACAAAGTCGGAACAAAAGGCCGAGGCAGAGGCGGAGCGCGCAGCGCGCGGCCGACAACAGCCCTGCGCGCGACTGCCCGCCCAATGGCCCGACCGGCATGCCAAGAGCAATGTGGGAGACGCTACGGAAACTGATTCCCCACGCGCGGGGTATAAACGGCCAGAAATGAGTACAGGCAAGCACTGCAGGCCCGCCCGCACCCAGGTGCCAAGCAAACTGCCCGACGTGCCCAGCAAGCAGCACAGCAACGTGCCCGACATGCCCGTCCGCATAAGACGGGTTGCCAGAACCGATTTCCCACCCCGTTGGAACAAATGGCGGAAATCGATGGATGGCACGCTGCGCGCGCGCCCACCACGATAGGCGCGCCCAATAAACCGAAGGACCGACCGGAGTCGTTCTTCACCCAATAAGCACCGCACACAGTATAGGAGGGGCTACGGAAATTGATTCCTCACGCGCCGGGTATAAACGGCCGGAAATGAGTACAGGCAAGCACCGCACGCCCACCCGCACCCAGGCACCCAGCAAACCGCCCGAGGTGCCCAGCAGGCGGCACAGCAACGTGCCTGACGCGCCTGCCCGCACAAGAGGGACTGCTAGAACGGATTTCCCACCCAGTTGGAACAAATGGCCGCGACCGATAGAAGGCACGCTGCGCGCGCGCCCACCACGGTGGGCACGTCCAACAAACCGAAGGACCGACCGTGGTCGTTCCTTACCTGATAGGCACCGCACACAGTATAGAAGGGGCTACGGAAATTGATTCCTCACGCGCGGGGTATAAAAAGCTCGAAATGAGTACAGGCAGGCACCGGGCGCCCGCTCTCACCCAGCGCCCAGCAAACTGCCCGACGTGCCCAGCGGGCAGCACAACGACTTGCCCGACGTGCTCGCCCGCACAAAAGGGGCTGCCAAAACCGATTTCCCACCTGGTTCGAACAAATGGCTGCGACCGATGGAATGCACGTTGTGCGCGCGCGCCCGCCACGGTGGGCACGTCCAACAAACCGAAGGACCGACCGTGGTCGTTCCTTACCCGATAGGCACCGCACACTGTATAGTAGGGGCTACGGAAATTGATTCCTCTCGCGTGGGGTATAAACGGCCAGAAATGAGTACAGGCAGGCGCCGGGCGCCCGCCCTCACCCAGCGCCCAGCAAACTGCCCGACGTGCCCAGCAGGCATCACAACAACTTGCCCGACGTGCCCGGCCACACAGGAGGGGCTGCCAAAACAGATTTCCCACCCGGTTGGAACAAATGGCCGCGACCGACGGAAGGAATGCTGCGCGCGCGCCCGCCACGGTGGGCACGTCCAACAAACCGAAGGACCGACCGGAGTCGTTCCTTAGCCGATAGGCACCGCACACTGTATAGTAGGGGCTACGGAAATTGATTCCTCACGCGCGGGGTATAAACAGCCAGAAATGAGTACAGGCAGGCGCCGGGCGCCCGCCCTCACGCAACGCAAGCAAACTACCCGACGTGCCCAGCGGGCAGCACAACAGCTTGCCCGACGTGCTCGCCCGCACAGATGGGGCTGCCAAAACCGATTTCCCACCACGTTGGAACAAATGGCCGCGACCGATGGAATGCACGCTGCGCGCGCGACCGCCACGGTGGGCACGTCCAACAAACCGAAGGATCGACCGTGGCCGTTCCTTACCCGATAGGCACCGCACACTGTATAGTAGGGGCTACGGAAATTGATTCCACACGCGCGGGGTATAAACGACCAGAAATGAGTACAGGCAGGCGCCGGGCGCCGGCCCTCACCCAGCGCCCAGCGAACTGCCCGACGTGCCCAGCGGGCATCACAACAACTTGCCCGACGTGCCCGGCCGCACAGGAGGGGCTGCCAAAACCGATTTCCCACCCGGTTGGAACAAATGGCAGCGATCGATGGAAGGCACGCTGCGCGCGCGCCTGCTACGGTGGGCACGTCCAACAAACCGAAGGACCGACCGGAGTCGTTCCTTAGCCGATAGGCACCGCACACTGTATAGTAGGTGCTAACGAAATTGATTCCTCACGCGCGGGGCATAAACGGCCAGAAATGAGTACAGGTAGGCGCCGGGCGCCCGCCCTCACCCAGCGCCCAGCGAACTGCCCGACGTGCTCGCCCGCACAGATGGGGCTGCCAAAACCGATTTCCCACCCGGTTGGAACAAATGGCCGCGACCGATGGAAGGCACGCTGCGCGCGCGCCCGCTACGGTGGGCACGTCCAACAAACCGAAGGACCGACCGGAGTCGTTCCCTAGCCGATAGGCACTGCGCACTGTATAGTAGGGGCTACGGAAATTGATTCCTCACGCGCGGGGTATAAACGGCCAGAAATGAGTACAGGCAGGCGCCGGGCGCCCGCCCTCACCCAGCGCCCAGTAAACTGCCCAACGTGCCCAGCGGGCAGCACAACAGCTTGCCCGACGTGCTTGCCCGCACAGATGGGGCTGCCAAGACCGATTTCCCACCCGGTTGGAACAAATGGCCGCGACCGATGGAAGGCACGCTGCGCGCGCGCCCGCTACGGTGGGCACGTCCAACAGACCGAAGGACCGACCGGAGTCGTTCCTTAGCCGATAGGCACCGCACACTGTATAGTAGGGGCAACGGAAATTGATTCCTCACGCGCGGGGTATAAACGGCCAGAAATGAGTACAGGCAGGCGCCGGGCGCCCGCCCTCACACAGCGCCCAGCAAACTGCCCGATGTGCCCAGCGAGCAGCACAACAGCTTGCTCGACGTGCTCGCCCGCACAGATGGGGCTGCCAAAACTGATTTCCCACCCGGTTGGAACAAATGGCCGCGACCGATGGAAGGCACGCTGCGCGCGCGCCCGCCACGGTGGGCACGTCCGGCAAACCGAAGGACCGACCGGAGTCGTTCCTTAGCCGATAGGCACCGCACACTGTATAGTAGGGGCAACGGAAATTGATTCCTCACGCGCGGGGTATAAACGGCCAGAAATGAGTACAGGCAGGCGCCGGGCGCCCGCCCTCACCCAGCGCCCAGCAAACTGCCCGACGTGCCCAGCGGGCAGCACAACAACTTGCCGACGTGCTCACCCGCATAGATGGGGCTGACAAAACCGATTTGCCACCGGGTTGGAACAAATGGCCACGACCGATGGAAGGCACGCTGCGCGCGCGCCCGACATGGTGGGCACGTCCAAAAAACCGAAGGACCGACCGGAGTCGTTCCTTAGCCGATAGGCACCGCACACTGTATAGTAGGGGCTACGGAAATTGATTCCTCACGCGCGGGCTATAAACGGCCATAAATGAGTACAGGCAGGCGCCGGGCGCCCGCCCTCACCCAGCGCCCAGCAAACTGCCTGACGTGCCCAGCGGGCAGCTCAACAACTTGCCCGACGTGCTCGCCCGCACAAAAGGGGCTGCCAAACCGTTTTCCCACCCGGTTGGAACAAATGGCCGCGACCGATGGTAGACACGCTGCGCGCGCCCCCGCCACGGTGGGCGCGTCCGTCAAACCGAAGGACCGACCCGAGCCGTTCCCTACCCAATAGGCACCGCACACTTATAATAGGGGCTACGGAAATTGATTCCTCACGCGTGGGGTATAAACGGCTAGAAATGAGTACAGGCGAGCACCGCGCACTCGCCCCAGACCCAGGCGCCCCTCGAATTGCCCGATGTGCCTAGCAGGCAGCACAGCAGCGTGCCAGACGTGCCCGCCCGCACATGAGGGGCTACCAAAACCGGTTTCCCACCAAGTTGGAAAAATGGCCGCGACCGATGGATGGCACGCCTAGCGCGCGCCCCCCACGGTCGGCGCGTCCAACATACCGGAGGACCGACCGGAGTCGTTCCTTGGCCAATCGGCCCCGCACACTGTATAGGAGGGGCTACGGACATTGATTCCTCACACGCGGGGTATAAACGGCCAGAAATGAGTACCGGCAAGCACCGCGCGCCCGCCCTCACCCATGCGCTTAGCAAACTGCCCGGCGTGCCCAGCAGCCAGCGCCGCAACATGCTCGACGTGCCCGCCCGCATATGTGGGGCTGCCAGAACCGATTTCCCACCAGGTTTGAACCGATGGCCGCGACCGATGGAGGGCACGCTGCAAGCGCCCCCGCCACGGTGGGCACGTCCGACAAACCGAAGGACCGACCGGAGTCGTTCCGTAGCCAATTGGCACCGCACACTGTATAGGAGGGACTACGGAAATTGATTACTCACACGCGGGGTATAAATGCCCTGAATTGAGGAAAGGCATGCACCGTGCGCTCGTCCGCCAGCATGGGCAAAGACGGACCGCCCGGCGGCCATACCGGCATTGCTACTTAGACCACATGCTTGGCGCACCATATGGGGGGCTGCCAAAGCTGATTTCCCACTATGTTGGAACAATGGCTGCGACAGTTGAAAAGCACGCCCCGCGCGCGAGCCCGCCACGGTCAGCACGCCCGACAAACCGAAGGACCGACCAGAGTCGTTCCTCCGCCAGCTCGCACCGCACAAATGTATGGGAGGATCTACCGAAATTGATTCCTCACGCGTCTGGTATAACCGCCCAGAATTGAGGATAGGCACGTGACGTGCGCACGTCCGCCCGCATGGGTGGGGCGAGC